>JANHFO010000002.1:330193-345764 GCA_032468095.1 Pareas carinatus
GACCCAGATTGTTGGGGACAATATGCTGACTGTGTAAACTGCTTAGAGAGTGCTGTAAAGCACTGTTAAGCAGTATACAAGTCTAAATAATAATAAATAAATAAAATCTCTATGAATAAGGAGTTCCATCAAATCTTCCCATCTGATGAGAGGGTTTCAAAACCAAACTCTGAAAAGGACCATCTATATTTGCTTAGGGTTGTATTGTATAGATAAGGGATTCCCAAACCCGGACTGTGTCCCACTACAGGACCACAGGTCATTTGGAAAAGGGCCGTGAACACAGTGGGTGAGCACATGCGCACAGCTCCACTTAAATGAGCAGCTCACGCTCGCAGCTCTATTTGTGTGAGCGGCGAGCACTCACACTTGTGCATGAAGTCCATTTGTGCGAGCATGTGCCTGCTGCTTGTGCAAATGGAGCTGTGCACACTTGCGTGTGCACCTGCAACTCAGCCAGATCCACCACCCCCATTCCACAGGTCAGACTGCCAAGTCGGAAAGATTGGGGACTGCTGGTATAGAAAGCCCAGAGTAGAGAGCTTGTAGCTGTCTAACATTTGGTGATAGAATTCAGGAGTACTAGTGATATCATTTGGACAATTAGTGTTCCCGATTCTCTCTCTTACTATTGAATTGGCCTTCTCCAGGGCCTAAATATTCAGGAGAGAGGCCAAGACTGCAAAGTACTGCTACATAGATGTGGTTCTATTGAGGCTGGCAATTGTCAAAACAACATCAGAGGCATCAGGTCTATAGGGTCAACATGATTTAAAGTTCTCAAACACATCACTAAAAGTCTTCATTTATGGAATCAAAGACTGCCATATCCTGTGGATTATGTGTGCTACCAGGATGCAAAGCTAGATCCAGGAGAGCCATAGCAGGGAGATTTATGTTTTGCTTCTGGGTTACAAGGAACGTCCCTAGCCTCTAGGTGATCTTTGACTGTACATCATTATTATCATTTCAGAGTTTTCTTCCTTTCTTTAGGATATGTAAGCACAAGGACTGCACAAAGATAAGCTAAGAAAACTGATTGAGACTCTGGGAAAGCAGTATAGATAGTTCTTGACTTATGGCCACTTTGTTTAACAATTGTTCAACGTTAACTACGACTTTGGGAAAAGTGATTTTTGACAAGTACTTGTATTTACACCTTGAGCGCGTGCGCACACACACACACATACCCTCACAGTCATGAGAAGCAAAGGAGTGAGTGAGAGAAGGAGATAGGGAAGGAAGGAGGGAAGGAAGGAGGGAAGGAAGGAAGGAAGGAAGGAAGGAAGGAAGGAAGTCAGGCAGGCAGGAAGGAAGAAAGGAAAGGGATAGCAATAACACTTAGACTTATATACCCCTTCACAGTGTTTTACAGCCCTCTCTAAGTGGTTTACAGAGTCAGCATATTGCCCCCAACAATCTGGGTCAGGGACGGACGGACGGATGGAAGGAAGGGCGGGAGGACGGGAGGGAGGGAGGAAGGAAGGAAGGGTTAATGGGGCAGCTTGTCTACCTTTTCTACCCCTGCCCTACCTCCACATCTCCCCCAAGCACTTTTCCTTTGTAGCTTGCTCCAGTGTCAATTTGGACTGGTACTTGCCCTGTTCAAAATGAGGAAAGTGGCAATAGCAATATTGAGGTTGAAATACTTCGTGATGAATAAGAGCTGCAATTGTTGCTATGGCAATCAAGCCAGTTCAGCAAAAATTCAAAGGCTAATGGAATATCTCTAACAAACCTGAGAATTACATCTGGAAAAACCTACCTCCTCGTGGTCCTTTGCCTGAATATTTATTCCTTAAAAACTTTCCAAAGAAATAATGACATAGTTCAAGATAAAATAAAATTCTTTATTTTGTTATGTAGAGGGGTGTGTGTGTGCGTGCGTGTGTGTGTGTGAATTCTTCATTTACCCTGGAAATTCTAAGAAAAAACAAAACGATTCCTCTGCCTGGACATGTCCTTCAGATTAATTGCTTTTCGGAGGTATCTAGTACTCATTATTTATTCAAACACCCAATCGGAATCCCTGTTGTAACTAAAAGGTCAGGATCTGACTTGCTGCAAATACAGTGACACAGCATTCCAAAATGCCGTATATAATAACTACAGCAGACTGGTAGTTCAGAATTGTATAGAAAAGAAAATGCATATGTGTAGAGGCGTTCATGCTCACAAGTGTTGGTCGAAGGAAGAGAACCGCCTGTCAGAAGATGAAGTCAGCTGTAGGCAAAGACACTTAAATATGCACCTTATTCTATTTTCCTCTTCTTCTTTGCCACCATTTGGCCTTCTCTGCTTGCATTAGTTTTGGCTACAGTTATAAGATGCTCCAGCAATATTTTTATCAGTACAATCTAGTCTTCTACGTGACCTACATTGTACAAAACATGTTTCTGAGCAAACTGCCTTATATTCTAGTTGACTTTCAAAATGTTTGGGTCACGTATCTTAGTATTTGGTGTCAGTGTTTTAATAATAGCATTTCGCCTCTCTCAGCATTGCTCAGGAAACCCATTTGCAACTATAATGAATTATTCCTAGGTACCTTCCTCCAGTCTTGCCAATCAGACAATGCAGGACATGACAAGGGGATTTTAGAATATCTCACGGGCTGCTACAAAGAAGAGGGAGTCCAACTATTCTCCAAAGCACCTGAAGAAGAAGCAATGGAGGGAAACTCATCAAGGAGAGCAGCAACCTAAAACTAAGGAGAAATTTCCTGACAGAACAATTAATCAGTGGAACGACTGGCCTCCAGAAGTTGTGGGTACTCCAACACTGGAAGTTTTTAAGAAGAGTTTGGACAACCATCTGTCTGAAATGTCATAGGGCAGTGGTGGCGAAACTTTTAGAGACTGAGTGCCCAAACTGAAACTCAAAAGCAGCTTTCGCACACACCCCCAGGGCCACTGGACACCCCTGCCCTGCTTACGACCTACACGAGCTCGCCGTGGGCCTTCTGCGGCCTACCCCAGCTTCTGCAACCCGCTGTGAGCTATGCTCCCCTCCAGTCTAACTGCTCTCATCTCTCACTCTCACCACAGATTCCGCACTGCATTTGAGCCGCCCGCCTTACTTCAGACCGGGGAGGGAGGAAGCGCTCCCATTGGGCAGAGGGGCTGGAGATGTCAGAAATGTCCTCAGGCACATGTGGAGAAGGGGAGGGGAGCCCCATGTCCCTCTGGCTTTCTAGTAAAGAAATCTGTGCTGGGGCGATAGCGCACGTGCCCACAGAGAGGGCTCTGAGTGCCACCTCTGGCACGCGTGCCATAGGTGCGCCACCACTGTCATAGGGTCTTCTGCTTGAACAGGGGGCTTCCATGGAACACCCAGAATTCCGAGCCTTTGAGAATTGTGGAAGGAGTAGTTTCAACATTTCTGGAGGAGGGGTGTTGTGGAGTCAGAGTGGAAGTTTCCACTCTGGTCGGCTCCAGCCGACTCCACCCCACCCCTCAACGGCGGGAAATCACAGGAGGCTGATTGGCTGGCATTGTTCTCAAAAGGTATAAGGAACAATGCCAGCCGGCAAGCCTATTGTAATATGTTGGACTCTTACCTTGTTCAATAAAGAGCTGTTGCAACAATCCTTGAGCCTGTTCTTTCTATGACTCAGCACTCTCTTCACTGGCGATGAGGTGGACGAACAGAATTCCAGGCCTACAGGACCAGCAGGAGACACGGCGAACGGACTGATCTTCGGCCGACATTCCAATCTGGCAACAGGCGACACCAATCACGACGGCAGAAAAAGAGCACTCTCCTCAAGTGGGTACCGGGATACTTCTCCTGTGCCCTTGGCTATATGGTAGTGAGCAGACCGTCACTGTGATAACATGGTCTGACTTTGGTTAGGGAATCTTAAAGAGACCGATGAAAAGGATCCCACCAATCCTCAATGGGAAAAAATGCAGTTTCACTCGTGAATTATAATGAAAATAAGTAATTTCCCTTTATATCGCTCACATTCAAGATTGCATGCCAGGGCCTGTGATGGATCTGCAATAAGGAATTAATAGTGGGGGATAAGCAGACAGGAAGCATGCAATCGAAGTAAGTCTGATTGGCAATGAGAACTGCTCAGTGGTATTTCAGTTTTAGCAACTGATCTTGAAGGAAGTGAAACGTGGTCAGTTTTCTCCTCATGGAGGCATGTTTCTTTGTGCCAGAACTGCTGGCCTTCCAAATCCAAGAATAACACCATCTGAAGATCATCTACATTCTACACATGTTTCCCACCAAAAACAGGACAAAATAAAGTTTAATTCATGTATATCCCTTTAATGGCTAAAATAAATGCTTGCTTCTATTGCATATTCAACCATTACACTAGAGGGCTTAGTTCTATATAGGCAATTCTCAAATTACAACAGTTCGTTTAGTGACGATTTGAAGTTGCAACATCACTGAAAAAAGTGTCTTATGACCATTTTTCACACTTGCAACACATGGGAGCATCCCTGTGGTCCTGTGATCCAAATTCAGACCTTAGGCCACTGACTCATATTTATGATGGTTGCCGTGTCCTGGGGTCATGTGATCCTCTTTTGCGAACCTCTGTCAAGCAAACTCAATGGGGAAGCCAGATGCACCTTTCCATCCATGTTACTAACTTAACAACTGCAGTGGTTCACTTAACAACTGTGGCAAGCAAGGTCATAAAATGGAGCAAAACACACTTAACAACTGTCTTGCTTAGCAACTGAGATTTTGGGCCCAGTTGTGGTCGTATGTTGAGCACTACCTACCATGCTACCATGCATCTACGAGGAAAGAGATATATGGCATTATCCAGTTTCTCCTCATTGTTCGCTCAGTAAAATCATCAAGCACTGCAAGCTATAACTCCCAGTAGCTCCACACCCGGAGAGGTCAAAGGGAAGACTGCTCAACTGAGTCTCTTCTCTGTTCCTTCTCATCACATGCTATGTCAATGCTGTTTTGTATCTCTCCACTCCTTTTCCCACCCACTGATGTCAGTGATCCATCAAAGGACTAGCCCAGATCAGTGAAATGGTGCGGTGGGTAAAAGCAGCACTGCAGACTATTTCTGCTGACTGCCATCTGCCATTAGCCATCAAAGTTCAGCAGTTCGACTGGTTCAAGGTTGACTCAGCCTTCCAGCCTTCCGAGGTCGGTAAAATGAGGACCCAGATTGTTGGGGGCAATATGCTGACTGTGTAAACAGCTTAGAGAGTGCTCTAAGCACTGTTAAGCAGTATGTAAGTCTAAATAATAATAATAGTAATAATGACTGAACGCCTAAGACACACGGAGCGCTGTTATCTTCACACCGAAGTGGTCCCTGTTTTTCTACTTGCATTTTTACATGCCTTCGAACTGCTAGGTTGGCAGATGCTGGGACGAGTAACGGGAGCTCGCTCCGTTACATGGCGCTACGGATTTGAACTGTCGATCTCCTGATCAACAAGCCCAGCGTCCTAGTCACTGAGGGACCACGCTCTATCACATCAATAAATAGCAATACCTTAAAAATTACATATAAAATACTGAGTTGTGAAACCGGGGTTCCTCAGCCTACTCACGCATAGGCCTCAAAATCGCCATTGTTCACAGCCTCTATCAGCTGCTCCGTTATCTTGATTATTTCTTGTTTGCGAGCTAAATTTAAAAAAAAGAATCAAAGAAAAAAGAAAGATAGGGAAATTAACAAAATATGATCAAGGGTGAACACCTTTTACATCAAGCAGAAAGCAGGAAAACGCTGCCTTAACATGCTCCATTCCCACTATTATTTAGGATCTTAAGGGCAATGTTACTATATCTGGACTGCAAAAATCTGAACCGTCATTAGAAGGCAGAAAAGAGAGACCAAAGTGAACAGAACTGATTCCACTGCGAGCATGCACCTTAGGAAACCATCGCCTATTGTCAGCTTCCATCACATTACAACATTTCTCCCTTGCCTCAAAGACCAAGGCATTCCTCTTTCCACAATACCAGAGAAATCTATTGTCCCTTTTCAATGATGTGGACTGAATCTCCACGTATCTCTGAAACCAGCACACACAGGGAGATGCAGGAAATTAAAATGTACATAAGTGACTCAATTAAAGCAAGTGCTATGACTAATGAAACACTCTAGTAGCAGAGCTGGTGTCACCGGTCTTGCCTAAGACATCTCCTCGGAGCCTAAGTAGTTTGGAGACTTCTGGCTTCACATGGACTGAAAACCCATTTTGTGGTTGGCTAGCAAGGATGTAGTCTTCAATCCTCCTTACCTGAACAATAAATTTCCTTCTTCTCTAGACCTCTCCTCAAAACAATTTAGATATTAACTCTGCCTGTATCTTAGAAGGCCAGAAACTGTAAGGAGAGAATAAGTAACCTAAAAAATGTCTAGCAAGTAAGAACCTCTACCAAACTTTGTCCAATAAGAGACTCAGTTGTGAGTCTGAGTGATATGTATTACAGGTATAGTCCTTGACTTATGACAACTGGGACTGGAATGTCCATTGTAATATATTGCAGTTGTAAGTCAACTTAGGTCCAATTACATGATGATGTTTATGATGAAATCAGTGGAGCCAGCTTCCCCAATGGGCGTTTTTTGCCAAAAATGACTGTAAATTAGGATCGCATGACTGCATAATGCCGTAAACGGTTGCAAATGAGAGCTGATTGCCAAGCACCCCAATTGTGATAATTTGGGGGTGATGCAATGGTAGTTAAGGATGGGTACAGGTTGCAAATCTCTTTTTTCAAGGCCATCATAACTTTGAATCACCACTAAACGAACCATTGTAAGTCAAGAACTATCTGTAGAGATCTTCTCTATGGTTTTCCTAAACATGTTTAAAACTTGCTTCCTTAATTTTAAACATACAGAAAAATAGCCCAATTCAAAAAATTCTGAGACGAAAGGTAGTTGAAAACACCAAGCCTGTTTTTAAAGATACTTTGCTCATTGGAATCATCAGAGTTAAAACTGACACAAACAGTGTTTTACATCAGGACTACACACTAGCTCCTCATTCAGCTGAAACTAATGAACCACTCTAACATTTACTGGATTTAATCCTAGTGGGGCATAGTGGAAAAGAGTTCATATCAGGTGAAGAATTCTGTATATGTTGCATTGTATACAGCAATCATTTTAAAATTGATATTGTTTACAGTTCCCGTCATTCCCAACTCCCAAGGCTTCTAGCATCGCTTGCAGACAATAATAATAACAAAGGTTATTGTTTTCACACACTCGCACTAAACTTTTCAGAAACAGCGGGCATCAGATAAATTAGATCCGGTCTTCATACGCTTCTAATAATATGCTCTTATATACATTTAACATGGTATAACTGCTGGATATAATAGGACATCTATGATCTATGACCAGAATCAGACTATATAATGATCCAGGAAATATGTGGTATCTGGAATTTACAAAGGTGACCCCTTGTTTAAAGTCTGTGATGGAATATAGTAAGAAGGTGGATTCCCAGGAGGGATGGGGTGCATCCCATAATAGTAAGAGACAACTCAGTCTAGATATTGGTTGTGAAAGAAAAAGAGTGAAGACACTCTCTCCCTAACAGTTCCGAGAGTATATTGTAATATAGATAGTAGAGTCTTTAGTCTGGCAAGATTCTGTCTATCGGTATGGAAACAATAAAGAACTCAGCTTGGAAGATCACCAGGATCATTCCTCGTTTCTACGTCTGACATTCTCTTCCTTCTTGTGAAAGTTAGTTTTTACACAGAAAACAACCAGCTACTAGATCAGGCCATCACTAAAACAAGGACAGATGGATTCTTTCCTAATGTCATCAACCTGCTAAATAACTAGCTTACACAACACTTAATGAAGGTCTTTATGACATGATGAAATGTGCTTTGTGACATGATTGTACTTTATAACATGATGACATGAATATACTTATGATTGTGATTGTATTCATGATTAAAATCACAGGTTGTTAATTGCAGCTTATATGTACATGACAAGATGAATGAACTTTATGATTATGAATGCATCTTATGCTTATACATGCACAAGATGAATGTACTTTTATGATTATGAATGTATCTTTGATTGTAATCACAGTTTGTTTATTGTTTGTATGTAAATATAGAGCATAAACACTGGAGACAAGTTTCTTGTGCATCCAGACACACTAGGCAAAATAAATTCTGATTCTGACAGATGGAAACTGTATTTCCTGCCTAGGAGATTTAATTAGCCTTTTACCTACAATGAATGGCAGAAATTTGAACAGGGACTGTTATACATAGAACTCAGATTTGATAGACAGCAATGACTGGAATTCTTTCATAATGGGTACACAAAGTTTGGCAACAGTAAACCTACTTATCGAGCAAAGATCTGTCCTTATTAGATTGATGCCATTTTCAGACATCATCTTTATCTGAGCCCTCCCAATTTCGGAATGTCAAATTACAGGGATGGTACAATTTCATACTGGTACTTTTATTCAAGCTAGTCTATGGAGACTTCTGCATCCCTGCACGGAGATGCTAACTTTTTCTTTCTCAAATGAACTAAGCCTATGAACAAAGAGATCTGCTATGCAAATGAGTAACAGAAAGGTAGTTTGTATTCTATCAATTTTGGGAGATTGATGTGTTGAGGGCAGTGTTTCTAGCTGGATATTCTGCAATTTCTTTTTGGTTCCTTATTTGCTATGCTTTCTAAGCAATGAAATCAATAAAAAAATAAAGACAGGGAGCCAAAATCAATATGGCATGGATAATTCTATAAAGCACTTGCTTCTAAAGACTTTATATTATTGCATTTTGTGAAGGGCATTGTTCTAAAATCATGCAACATAGTGGTAGGTATATGAGGTTTCATGAGGCACAAACATCCTTTTAAACTGATCCCAACTGAGTATCAGTACTCAAATCTTCATTCTGTCTTTGGCTGACTCTTCTTTATTGGAATTGTTGCTTTCCTCATGTTTGACCTTAAACTAATAAAAAAAAACCTTTAGAACCTTAAAAGAGGAGGAAATATGTGCGGAGCCATATCAGTATAGCACGTACCAATTTTCAGTAAAATATGTTTTATATTTGGTATGTTGTGAAATCCTAACTAATCCTACCCCTAGCAAGTTATGATTAAGCAAACAATACATTTTAATGGACATTAGTATTCATCTCTGTATTTTACCATCGGGTTATTCCCACAATTTCTGGATGCTCTTGAGTTTTAAATATTCAATCCTTATGCTGGTAACACTCTTGCTGTTAAGAAGAATGCAAAGCTAAGAGAACATATCATCTAGGCATATATTGTGTGAAAACCCACTTAGAAGACACAAAATTACCCCAAAATAACTATATCTTGAACAAACATGGACTAATTTGTGATATATTAGCAAGACTAAAATACGATTCAATAAAATCAGGAAATGATAGATTTTGTCTTACAAATGACCACATATGGATGGCTCCTGGGATAAATTAAATGGATTAAAAAAAAGGCAAGGGGAAAACAGCAACCCTTTTCCTTAGCATTGTAAGCCTTATCTGAGCCACGCTTACAAAGTTGACAAAGCAATAAATCCCATCCTGCAAAGAATTGTCCCCAAATATTGCTCAATCCTAAATGATATGTATTATGTATTGTGGGATTTGAAGGAGGCAGTGAAGAGGCTTGTCTTTCAAACACAACATGGTTTATTTACAGAGGTAATAACTGAAAGCACAGATGACAGAAGAGGCTAGGGACGCGGCACAACTCTCTTTTATACTTGACAGCTGACAGCCAGCAATGAATTAGAGTGCCAGGGTTTCCCGCGCTGGGTTTCCCCATGTCACTAATCCCTGGGTGAGTTTACAACAATTACCAACTGTCAGTGTGTACTGGGTGCTTGTGCAACTTGTGTGTATTGGAAGTTCGCGCCAATACACTACAATATGACAGAATAGTCCACAGTTATCCGTGATTGTCATAACTACCCTGTTTCCCTGAAAATAAGACCTAACTGGAAAATAAGCCCTAACATAATTTTTCGAGATGCTTGTAATATAAGCCCTACCCCCAAAATAAGCTCTAGTTATGATCATCAAGATCGTGCTAGAGTCAGACACAACTAGCATGCATGTACGGGGGGAATCTTTACCTTTAAGATCGTCAGCCAGAAGGACACATTTAGTACTGTATTTCCCTGAAAATAAGACCTATCCAGAAAATAAGCTCTAAATAAGCTCTTTTGGAGCAAAAATTAATATAAGTCTTATTTTTGGAGAAACGGCATCAAGCTGCTGTTTTACGAAAGAGAAATGTTTCTCTTTTTATGCATCTATTTACTTTAGAAAGTTTCCAGGACTTCTTTTGTTTCCACAGTTCCCCAACCCAAGGACCCCTATCCATTTTTTTTCCTTTTTCATTAAATGAATACACGTACTCTTAGTCCGTCCCATTTTGCCACAAGAAAGTCGGAAAGACCATTTCATTTTTTTTAAAAAAAGGAGCGCTGAGGTTAGAACCCGAAATCCCATGCAGTGCACATGTATCTGGAAGCAAGCTCCATACAAACAGGATTTATTCCGAGGCAACACATTCAGTGAAAAATGAGAACACTTTGTCCTTAAGTCACCCAGATTAAAAAGCCTTGCAAATGCACATCAACTGATAATGAATTCACATCCAGCCATGTTTAGTATATATGTTACATTTTGTAGATGGCGATGGTCACCCTTTATCTGTGCAACTTTCTTTCCTAAGGTCACTCCTTAGAAGGAAGATTTGAGAGAAGGAAGTTTGGCTTTCTTTAATCTTCAGACTAAGGGAAAGAAGGGATCTTCAGACAAAGGCCAGTTCTTACCTCTGGTCTTGTTGGTCATGCTGCAAGACTAGGCCAAAGCCACCATACCTAGAAGTGCCAAAGGCATGTGAGCAGAGTGGACAAAAGCCAGGAAGTCATAAAGGGAGCAAAAGAGCCTGTGCACATGGCAAGTTCATCCTCAGGTCTCACCAACAAAGGAGTTGGGGGTTGCATGAAAGCCCCTCCCCACCGAATCTGAGGGATAAAAAGAGGTCCTGAAGCCTGCTCCTTTTTGAGTTGTTTTTGGATCCCAGACTTGGTGGCTTCCTTTCCTCTGGCTAGTGCTGGCAGGCTAGCAGTGGACACTGGGTAAGTGGGGATGTCTCTGCGTGTATATGTGGGTAAGAGAAAAAAGAATCAGTAAAAGCTTGTTGCTATTTTAAATTCACTGGGTCTCTGTGTATTTTAAAGACCCGTCTGTGCCTCAATGTTCAGTTGATTTGGGATTGAGTGTGGTGGTTTACCAGGTCTGTGAGTGTGTGAGTGAGTGACTGTAAGCTGAACCTGAGAGCACACCTGTGTAACAATGCCTACTTCCTCCTTGAGAGGGCAGCATTCTCTATGGCCTGCTCGAGCACCACTTGTGCGTCATCTCAGCTCAGTTGCGCCAGTGTCTCCCTCCGGCTGCAAACATGCCAAGCTGTCATCCATCCTTTGTAAATGTACACCAGTGTCAGGGACTCCCTGCTTTTCAGCCCGAGAAAGACAGTGCCAGGGGAAGAGAACCTGCGGGCAAACGTTGTGACCTTGAGACTAAACACCCCAAAGGGGAAAAGAAGCTTTCTTTCCTTGGCAGTTGCTGTTAGTTGCAATTAAGCCACTGTAGATGATCAACCCTTGATGCAACACCAAAGGAAATAACTAAAAGTCCTTTCCACTCATTTCTAGTGAAAGTCTAAATATTTGGGTGACTGAGCCTAAAGTCTGCATTTCCTAAACACACTGAACTTGGAGGTTCCAAGCTACTTAAAAACAGGTTCATGGGGATTTTTTTTCCAGAGTTCTTTTTTAAAAAGGTGGGGGAGGTAGATGCCAGACTAAAAGATCTTCGGAGGAGCAAGAAAATGGCATCTCCCTCCCGCTACTTCTGAGATCTTGTTTTCGCTTGAAATTCCCGTTTGGGCTTCGAATAAGAAAGTCTTGCAACCGCTCAGGATCCAACGGCTTTCAGGTGAATCCCTTTGCACCCCCTAATTGAAATTGACATGACATCTTCCTGCCTGGCGGTTCCCTGGACTTAATTGGGTGATGCAAAGAGCCCAGAAAGGTGGCCGTGAACGACATATTCAGACGCTACAGGCCAAAAGGACAGAAGCATTCCTTCCGTCTCAAAAAGGGAAGATACTACAGGTTGTCCTCAACGTACGACCGCAACCGAGCCCACAGTGCCCATTGTTAAGCAAGGCAGTCCTTAAATGAGTCTTGCCCCCTTTCCTCAACATCGCTTGCCATAGTTGTTTTGTGAATCGCTGCAGTTGTTAAGTTAGCAACCTGGTTGTGAAGAGAATCTGGCTTTCCCATTTCACTTTGCTGATCAATATGAACTAGCGGCCAAACATCTGAATTTTGATCACGTGACTACGGGGATGCTGCAACGGTTGTAAGTGTGAAAAACCGTCCCGGATCACTTTTTTCACTGGCACTGAACTTCAAGTGGTCACTTAAATGCTTGTAAGTTGAGGGCTACCTGTATTCAGAAAAGACTCAGGCTGGTCCTTCCCTGGGGTCTAAAAGAGAGTTGAGGAGAAGCACAGACCAGCTTGCAAGACCGTGTTACTGTAGACTCTTTCAAGAGAATGCTGATCTCCGGATAGAGTTGGTTTTTCTAGTTTGCTCTAACTTATGGGGCTGGGGGCTAAAACATAGGAAGAACGGTTGCTGGAAATGGGTATGTCTAGTTTAATGAAAAGAAGGACTAGGGGTGACATGACAGCAGTCTTAAAATATCTCAGGGGTTGCCACAAAGAAGAGGGAGTCAAGCTATTCTCCAAAGCACCAGAAGGCAGGACAAGAAGGAAGGGATGGAAGTGAACTAAGGAAAGAAGCAAGCTAGAACTCAGGAGAAACTTCCTGACAGTGAGAACAATTAATCAGTGGAATAACATGCCTCCAGAAGTTGTTGCTGCTCCATCACTGTAGGTTTTAAAGAAAAGATTGGACAGCCATTTGTCTGAAATGGTACAGGGTCTCCTGACTGAGCTAGAAGACCACCAAGGCCTCTTCCATCTGTTATTCTGTTCTCTTAATTGGACATCATTATTTGTCTAAAAAGATTGTACAAAGTGCAGGCCTTAATATCTAGTAGAAAGACTCAGCCTTGACGTATGTGTATTGAATTGATTAACTCAACTGATTAAACAGTGAAGCTTTCTTACTGCAGATCGCAGATTTCTGAGAAATGTACTTAAGCCGCAGCCTACAATATATACTTATCTGGGACAGGAAAGGAAAACCATGTACTTTCTCCCTGCAAATGTCTGTATGAATGGATGAAGGTGGGCAAAATTGGTACTACTTATTTGAAATACTAAGCAATCAGGGCACACTTAAATCAAGACCATTTAGAAACTCCAATGAATATTTATAATTGTGGTCTGAAAAGTACTGGAATACAAGGGCGGAAATTGTGTGAGAGCACAGGAATAATGAACGCTACATCCGGTGCTTGGATGAGGAAACGTTGCAATACTCAGAAAAATGGTACACTCTACGTTGTTTGAAGATGTATTATTTGACTAGTCGGCATAATGAAAACACAACTGATAGCAACTAAGGCTGCCACCCAAAACTCACTAGAAAATAAGTCCACTGAACACAGGCCTTTTCTCTGAATAAAGTTGAGCAGGATCCCACTACACATCAACAAGAATATAAAATGATTAATATACTATTATAGAACATATTAACATGTTAGCCCTTGAAAGTAATCACAGGCCATGTAATTTATTGGCCATAATCCATCTTAAAAACTAAAACAGTCACAGGGATCTGATGATGGTTAAAGTTTTGGATTGGGACGATGGAAATTCAGTGTAATGTCAACCTCTAAAGCAGGAGAGTCCAGTCTTGGCAAAGTTTAAGACTTGAGGAGTTCAACTCCCAGAATTCCACAGTCAGTCTTGCTGACTGGAGAATTCTGGGAGTGTAAGTCCATAGTCTTAGTGTTGCCAAGGTTGGATACCCATGGTCTAATGGTTCACCAGGTGCCTATGGCCCAGTCATTCCTTTTAGCCCAGTCTCCCTCCCCATTAAGTTGCCCTGGAGGAAAGATAGTTTATGGATTAAAATCATCATCATCATCATCATTATCACCACCAACCACTTGCTGGACTGGGGGAATTTTGTCTCTCTTCCCACCACCTCCAAATGTGCCTAAATTGAAGCTGAATGGGCTGCAAAAAATAAGGCCATGCCTACAGTATATGTAACACTTATAATACAGTATGAGCCATGGTGGTGCAATGGTTAGAATACAGTACTGCAGGCTAATTTTGCTGACTCCTAGCAGTTCGATCCTGACCGGCCGGTAAAACAAGGACCAAGATTGTTGGGGGCCATATGCTGACTCTGTAAACTGCTTAGAGAGGGTTGTAAAACACTATGAAGTGGTTTATAAGTCTAAGTGCTATTCCTATTGTTAATATGTCTTCTGTAAAATAGGACTGTTGGTATTGCAGTTGAAAAAAAAATTAGAAGTCTGCCTGCAAGGGACAAAGAGAATAGAATGAATTGAACATAGTGAATAAAAGCACGGAAATTGACCTGGTGCCACTCCAAATGCAGAGGCAGCCTTTGCACTGAATGTGAAAACATAGAACATAGACGTCGCATGGAATTCTTCAGAGGTTACTGGCCAACATCTATCCTTCCAAGTGAATTCTACCAATCAATTCCTCACCAACGTCAGCTAGCAGTAAGAGCTGAGGTTCAACATCTGTGCATGGTTATAGCCACTGATTATACAACATCTGTCGGTACCTTCTAGGTTTAAGCACTTGATACAAGCACAGCACATCTTTCGCGCCAAGACCACTTTTGCACAGGCCATCTGCACGCAATGTCGTCTGCACACAAAATCCAGTTCTCTCATGCAAATGGATCCCATCTTCTCAGCCGGTATCTAGAGCAGCCTAGTGAAGCTTTAACCGGTCAGGCAGAGGCATGTGGCAACAAAGCGTTAGGCTGTTATTTCGCACCTACAGTGTTGTAACAAGAACTGAATGTTCTTTCAGGTCTGAACAGATCAAGCAAAGCTCAGCTGTTGGCTATCAGAGATCACATGCGCTACTTACGATCTGAAGGAAGAGGACTAGGAATGGGTAGAAATGGGAAAAACTGGGTGACAGCAGACTGTGGCCCCTCAGCTTCTGGGGCTCCAGAGCCCCTTTTCACCATGCTTAGGACGTCAGACAACTTGGAGGCTGGGGCAAGACGGATGAAAGAAGGCATGGATGTAATCATAAAATAAACAAACTAAAACAAAGGAATGATGTGGGGAAAGGCATCTTCAAGATGATGTGTGGATTATTTATTCAGGCTCAGTACTCTATAGCAGATGTCTCCAGCCTTGGTCCCTTTAAGGCTTCCCCATGGCTGGCTGGGGAATTCTGGGAATTGAAATCCACAAGCCTTAAAGGGACCAAGGTTGGAGACCTCTGCTCTATAGGTAGGCACAACTTAATTCAGAGGTGGAGAACTATGGCCTCTTTATGACTTGTGGACTTCAACTCCCAGAATTCCAGAGATAGCCAGGCTGGCTC
>JANHFO010000002.1:350456-364610 GCA_032468095.1 Pareas carinatus
ACCGCCTGTGTGGGGGGGTGGCAAGGAAAGAGAGAAGATAAAGGAAGGACAACGAAAAGTAACAGTGAGGTAGAAAAAAAATCTGAAAAGATGACTCAAAGATGCAAAGAATCCTTTAACTGCCAACGAAACCACTGCACAAAGTGTGTTTTATTTACCTAGTTATGGGTTTCTAAGTCAAATTTCTACTAGCATCATTGAAACAAATGACTTAAGTTAACTTAAATGGATATGAATAGGAGCTAAGTCGAAAGAACTCAGTCTATGTTCAGCTATCACTTGTTCCTGCATAGAAGATGCTTTGTTTTTTTGTAGTCATTCTTCTATATGACTGAGCCTATAAAAGGCCTAGGGATTTGGACTTCTACCAAGCTTGCAAGCCAGATTAGGGGACCCAGCATCTGCTTTTTGGGTTAGAATAATTTCAGGGCATAGTGAGGTCTGAATTCAGGAAACCATGATTTGCTGGAGCCATGATTTGAAGACCAGCTTGAAGATTAATCGGCAAAATCATTACACAAACTAGTCGCAGTTCAAATGTAAGGATCAATCCAGAATGGATGTTGTCAAGCTCTGGCACATCAAAGAGGAAGAGATGAAAGAATTAAAGGTTCATGTAGGATCATCCAGGTGATAAACTAGGCCTGTTGCTAGAGCTGGATGAAACCCATGACTTAAGACTTATAGGCTTAAGAGCTGTGGTGGCAAAGTAGTTAAACTACAATACTGCAGGCTAGTTCTGCTGAGTGCTGACTGCCAGCAAGTACAATCCTGACCGGCTCAAGGTTGACTCAGTCTTCCATCCTTCTGAAGTTGGTAAAATGAGGACCCAGATTGTTGGGAGAAATATGTTGACTCTTTAAATCGCTTAGAGAGGGCTGTAAAGTACTGTGAAGCTGTATATATGTTTAAGTGCTATTGCTATCATGGTTGACTCGGCCTTCCATCCTTCTGAAGTCGGTAAAAGGGGGACCCAGATTGTTGGGGGCAAGATGCTGACTCTGTAGACCGCTTAGAGAGGGCTGTAAAGCACTGTGAAGCGGTATCTATGTCTAAGTGCTATTGCTAAAATTAGGAGTCTTAAATGTAAGGTGGAACTGGGTGAACATCTTATCGCAAGCTGCCCAGAGCTGCTTAAGATGGGCAGCCCTACAAATCTTTCAGATAGATAAATAACAGATAAACAAACATTGGGGGCCTTGCAACTTACAAGCAGCCGTGATTGCAGCAGCAGCAGATGAGATGACAGATGTCTGCAGGCTGGGAAGAAGTTCAGGGGCAGATCCTGAATTCACTTGACCTTTTACAAGCTCATTATCAGTGCTTTTAACTGGGGAAAACGTGAAAGAGTAGAAAAAGAAACAGAAACACCATAAAGACAGAAAGAAGGGGAGGGGGGAATCCAAAGACCAGTGACACCTTTGATGGAGGAAAAACAAAAAACAAGAGACATAGAATGGAAAAGTAAAATTTATTTTAATGGGTGGGGGGAAAGTATAGGGAAATGGAATCAAGATACACAGACACAGAGGCAACAAACGTCCAGGTACAACAAGCAGGAAGGTTCAGTTACATTCATGTCCTGGGTAGGGATTTTTTATAAGGAATCTGAGCGGCAACATAGGATGCGGTTAGATTCAGCTGGACTCTTAGGTTCTAACCTCGTATCTATTGATCATATTGATCTAGGACCATCCTTTAAGCTTCAGAGCATTACATATTTCCTAACTCTATCCTGACACTTTTTGAAGAAAGTAAATGATAGAAGAGGATGCACAACTACTCTTTCTGAAACCACGCAACTTTGAGAAAAAGACTTGCATCATGGAATCTTCATCCCTCATCCCCTTGTGAAAAGTTGCAAGAGGTGAAGGGACAGGACAACGTTTCTTCCTCCCCCCCTTTCGAGGGAAGTCTTTCTGTCTTCTCCTTTCACCTCTTCAGGATGTCTCCTCTGCCTTTTGGTTGATAGTAGTAGAAGCCAAGTCTCTAGACATGCCCCCATTTTTTTTGCTTGGAAATGCAAGCTGACCGAGTCTCAATTCAAGTCTTGTAGAAAACCCAAACCCAGTCTAGCATACAGGTAGACCATGCACGCACATGCCATCCATTAACAGCAGAACTGCGCTACACAAATTAACCCTCATCAGCCAAGGAGCAAAATTTGACCCTAATGCTCTATAACACATATGTCAAACAGAAGGCCTGTGGGCCAGATCCGGCCCATGGCTGTGTTTATGTGGCCCACAGTGCTGCCTTGAAGACAGTGAGGGACGGGCCCTCAGCGACTCAGCTTCAGTCCACCTCAGTCACGTGTGAGCCGTGGCAGTGGGTGGAGCCCACCAGAAGGCCAGCAGGGATGCCCACGGCAGGCCACCGGAGGGGGGGAACATGGGGGAACACCTCCCATGACCTGCTATGAGCATTCAAGTGGGTATCCAGCCTGTCCGCCCCCCACGCTATGCTGCAGGCATCACAGGGGTCACCAATAACCATGACAGGGGCGCTGATGGCCATGGGGAGGCGGCAGCCACAACAGGAGTCCAAGTGACTGGCGATGAAATTGAGTTTTACACCCCTGCTCTAGCAGGAATCCACCTTCCTGTGCAACTGATCTGAAGCTCTGCTTTACTCAATATAAAAGGTTACACTTCAAAACAGAAGTTATTTGGCAACAAAGGCATACCCAGGAAGTGAAGCTACCTGTTGGACTGAAGAGAAAGCTTAAGCGCCGTCTACCCCAGTTTGCATGTGTGTTTAAGTCTTGAACCCAAACAATACAAATCTAACCTTCCTTCCTGTCTTTTCCAACATAAAGGCATCTACAATGCCAAAAAACTTTGCAGAGATTGGTTCTGTGCACCATTTGCGCCCATTCCTGGATCAGAAGGCCTTGCTCAGTGAGTCACAATCTATTCATCTCTTTTTTGGACTACAGCAACATACTCTTTATGAGATTGCCTCTGCAAGAGCATTTGAAATCCGCAGCTTGTCCAGAATGCAACAGTGCAGGCAGTTTTTGATGTTTCTCATATGCTCATATCACACCACTTCTCTATCAGCTGCACTGGATCCCTGGAGGTTTCTGAGTGCAAGACTGCTTATGTCTCATCATCTCTGCTCACTCCACTAAATCTATCAGGGAGAGTGTGTTCCATGTCTCCTCTGTCAAGCACTGTTATCTTATTGGACCCAGAAGCTAAACCTTCATGCCACATGTCCTGTGGATCCTGTGGGCATGGCTGGTGGGAGAATTGGAAGGGGAAATCAAAATATTGAATTTGTTTTGATGGAGCAAAATATACAGTGTCTCAAGTATCACAAAGGTTTCATATTGCTTTCTGATCTTCCCTCTAGTAAGGCAAAACTGACTCAATCTATCTTGCTTATTAATTTCTTTAAAGGTGTTATTCGTAAAGAGGCCTATTAAGCACGGGTTGGGTTGGGTAGGTTTTTTGCATTACCACTTATAATAAAACACCTGCACTTATGGCAGATAGATTTCACAAAGACAACATTTCTCAGGTAGCCTTGAAGATCAATTGTCCTCAGCAAGAGTCAACAGCCTGCAAGCACTGGTGTACAACACCTTCACAATAAGCCAAGATTCACCAAACAAGCGAGAACATGCACATCCGTTTTCCATTTACCCACATCTTCCTTTCTAGCTCTTGTCTAAAATGGAGTCTGTATTTATTCATTTCTCCTATGTAAGCTGAGATGGCTTCCAAGATTCCATTTAGGGTCAAACACACAGATAAGGAGTATGCAAGCAGAATCATTAGCTTTGACCTTTGGGCCAACTCCTTAAATCTTGTTACCTTTCGTGTCCTCATCCTCTATGGTGGTGTTTGTGCTGTCGGATGATTCCTGTGGAGACATATAGGAGGAGGAGGAGAAGAAGAAAGTGGAAAGTTAGCAGTTCTGGCCACAAAGAGATGCTTGAGGAAATGGTGAAGATGTACAACTTGAACTTGAAACCAGACAATCTGGATCAATCAGAAAAAGAAACCGTAGGGTACTCAAAAGCCTCCTTTTTTACAGAACAATAAATATCTATATTCATCAATATAAAAATATTTTCCCTAAGAAAACTAGGGAGATGGTTCACCAGGTACACCGACTTTAAAAAAACCAGAAGCTTTGTTTTTCTTGCTTCTTAAGGATGAAAAAACTCAAATCTCATCTCTAGTAAGATTGATCGATAGAGACTTCTCTCGCAGAATTGAGCTGTAACTTCCATTTTTAATTTTGCAGGGCGGATCCACTGTAACAAGAAACAACTGACATTTTTCTACATGTTGGTGAACCTAGACTTGAGATAAGTATGTCTCTAGCTGTGCCAGACCCTATATACTACTGAAGAATCTGTCATGACATAAAACTCTTGTTTGCAGAATTATGGCTTGGCTCATAACTATGAGAATGATCTCATTTCTCAGAAGCATCTCGTCAAAGAATGTTATTCTAGAATTAAGACTCGTCAGACTGTCAAGGAGATCTATAGCTGAGTTTTTCAGCTTCAGCAACTTTCAGATGTTCAGCTCCCAGAATTTCCCGGTCCGCTATGCTAAAATTGTCCAGGTTAAGAAATGCTGATTTACATCATCATACTCTTTGAAGTGTGGAGCTGGAATAGATCTTACTACTCTTCCTAAAAGTAAAGCTTAGTTGGAAATAAATGCCGTTGATTAGACTAAGGGGCCTGCACAGAATAGAATCATATCCCTCTCATACTATTAAGATTAATTTTAAAATTCTAAATTCCAAACAGAAGCATTGGTTCTTTGAGGGTCATGTAACTTTTATAAAAAATGTACATTAAATGAATTGATATGAATAATTTATGATTTTCCCCTTCTGTTCAATCATGTCCGATTCTTGGAGACTGTCTGGAATCTCTGCCGTTTTCTGGGGAAAGCAAATGCAATAAAAACAGCCAATGTGATATCCTCACAAGTTTTTTTTTTTAATAACACAAACCACCTATCTCATTTGTCAAAAGCAGAGTAGATTTATGATAATGTTTTAAAACAGTGCAGGTTTCTGTGACACCTCAAAGGAAAATGGTTGTTCTTTCCCTCATGACAAAAAAGCTATGTTTCTGAGAGGAGAGGGTTTTTCCTCCCCAAACATTTGCATCAGAAAGGAACATATTCTAGAAATATTTATTAAGATGAACAGAAGACTTTAGTAGCCTCCATTTATTGCCCAGTGGGAAGAAAGTCAGACCCCCTACACACACACACACATACTCAACATAATGACTCCCAGATTTCTCATCCCAATACAATTTGATATAGGAGTACCAGTCCTCAGACTTTACTTCCTCTTAAAAAAAAAGTATAATCAGAAAAATATTATCCTTTTTATCCCTTAAAATTCATCTATACCAGGAAAGATTCTGTCTAGAAGAAAATAAATAAATAAACGGGGATGTAGGTACTAACACAGGTTCCTATCCGATTTAACCTTTTTACAAAAAAGAAACCAACAACCAGTCGACCCGTAAACAAATCCCAACTGGATCTCTTCTTAAGGCTATGTCAGATGCGCTGAGTGAATGGGCTTGAAGAGGTAGGATAAACGTGATAAAAAAAATTAAAGTCCCCTGCAGCAAAGAATGGGTTAAGAAAATGCAGGTCTGGGTGGAAGTGAAGGCTGGGACCGATAATGAATGATTGTGACATGGGAGCAAACAGGCTGGTCCTCAGACCCTCCAGCCTCTTGGGATGCCCCTCTTTGGTCTGCCTGGCTGCGTTCTTTCACTTCAGCATGAACGAGCTCTGGGGTCAGAGTTGAGGCTTCTTTCCCCATCCTATCCCCCAGCACAAAATCGCTCAGGGGTGAGGCAACCTTCCTTCCCCATCTGGAATTCTCAATCTGTGTGGAGACTGCAAGAACCCAAACTAGCAGTCTCAACACATCTAGGGCCAGAACAGGAAAAAACAGGTTTGAAGGCAACCCCATTCTCCAGAAGATCTATGAGGGCAATTCGGGGGGAAAAAAACACCTCTGTTTGGTTATCAGTGATAGACACTTGCAGATACAGAACTTTTATTATACACATTGGAAAACTACAATGTTACATGACTTTTTGACATCATCGCCATTCAAATTGAGGCCCTTGTCATAATGTCTTACAAGGTTTGACATTCCTTCTGCAAAGAAATCTCCTTCCTGGGAATGAAGTCAGAGGAGGTGAGAGTCGCTCAACGCCAAATCTGGGCTATAGGGAGGATGACCAAAAACATTCTAACGGAACTGCTCCAAAAGTTCTTGGGTGCGTCTAGCAGTGTGCGGGCGAGTATTATCATGAACCAACCCCACACCAGAAGCCAGCATGTCCCGACATTTGCGTCGCACCATTTTGACGATGACAATGCGTTTCATGATGCTGTCACAGGGTGGCTTCATCCCCAGGAGGGAGATTTCTTTGCAGAAGGAATTTCAAACCTTGTCAGACATTATGATATGTGCCTCAATTTGAATGGCAATTATGTCAAAAAGTCATGTAACATTGTAGTTTTCTAAGGTGTATAATAAAAGTTCTGCATCTGCAGGTGTCTGTCATCGATAACCCAACAGAAGAGTTTTTTTCCGAATTGCCCTCGTAGTTCCAGGTGTCAAGGGAATATCAACTTCTTCTTCTCAATTCCATCTGGTCTGCATCACCTTCATCAGCCTCTTCGTCTAAAAAACCTGGAGCAAAGTGTAGGGAGCATATCACTAGCAAGGGAGTCATGAAAATTCTTCACCTTTCTCCCCAATCAGTGGGAATTCTAATTATTTGTGATTCTTCGAGAAGGCCAGACTTTATAGCTGCAGCTATAACTTCTTGCTTTCTGTTAAAACTCATAATGCAACCCTTTCCCCCCACCCTTAATGATAGGTCAGTGGATTAAGAGTCTAGGTTGCAGGGTTTCGGGTATATGGAAAACACACAACTGGAGCCTACAGTCTGTCCCCAGAGGTGAAATTACACAGCAATGCAAGGAGCAGAAAAAAAGTCAATTTTTATCCAAGATAACAAAATGGGAAAAGCTGAGGAAAAGGAAAGATAGGCAGCAGTACCTTAATGCTGTCCACTGGGTTATGGATAACGGTGGTTTGAGGTTCCTACAGAGGAAGGAAAGATGAACCAAAGAAGAACAGAACAAAGAAGAAGAGGAAAAAATAAAATATATATATATAAGGAGAAGAGGCAATAACCGGAAGAGGAAATGGAGCAGAAAATGATGGTAAAAAATATGAAAAAAAAAGGAAAAGAGGAGGGAGGGAAAAGACCAAGACCCACATAAGAGCAGGGGAGGGGAACAAAATGGAAGGGGAAAAAAGCAAAAGGCAATTAGTTCAGCAAAAGGCAAATGATTATCAAACAAAAAGTGGCAGAATAAATCAGGAAGAGAAGAATCAAAACTGGATTTTCCATGAATGAAACCAAAAAATCATATTCAAACCCCATGGTTAAGATTGCTGTGACCCGCCCGCCCCCTGGAAATGGAAAGGACAAGCAGAGGTATCTACGTTCAATCCATTGGCGAGCCAAGGAAATCGCTGCAATAGGGAGGATGGCCGGGAGAACCAAGAAGAAACTGGGAGCTGCAACCAAACCTCCTATCTGAGTGATAAACATCTCAACACAGGTTCCACTGAAGATGGAAGGAGGGGGAAAAGAAGCAAAAGAAGAGCAGAAGGTCCTCTGACCACATCCCTTGAACTTGTGCTATGCCCTGAATTTTTAAGTTAAGAACCAGTCGCTACCCCACTCCATGGTCACATTCCATGATGGTCCTGTAGATCTTGAGATCTTTCACCCATAGGCGCTTGGTTCACAATAGAGGGCTTAGCAAGAGGTATGAGGGGTATGAAAAGCCCAACCAATATAATTGTAGAGTCAGCTGAGCAAAGATCTTGGTAGCTGAGAACTTACCTTCGATAACGTTTATTGTTTTGCAAACCTCCAGTGCTTTTCTAACACTTTTAAGACGTACTTACCTGGAAGCAGGTAATACCAGGGCAATATACTCATTTGTTCAGTTTGCATGGCTATGGACAAGACATTATGTCTGGTGTAGGCAGGGTGGTAAAGTGAATTTGTGCAGGAATAACTAGCACGTAAGGATGGGAGATGGGTCTCTTTTTTTACATGATTGTTAAAATATCATCTTTCTACCAGGTGGTTTAAGGGGGGAGAGCTTGGGAGAATAAGAACCACTCCAAAGCTGAGAAATCTTCAGAAAACCTGCCTGCAATGTATTTGATGTGGGCTGAGAATTATCCACACATATATCTCTACCTACTTTAGTAACAGTGAATTTGAATGTGTGGTTGATTTATGCCTTGATGTTAAATATGCTTAAAGGTGTCGGGTGAATAAAATGGGGAAGGAGAAGAGACATATGCACATTAACTCAAGCTTTGAAATAACTAAATAGTAAAGAATGCATGCTTTGGTGCAGCAACTTCCAAATTCAATCTTTGGCATTCCCAGTTAAATGGGCAGGTAGCTTGAGATGAAACAGATTCTTCTTTGTTGGGAACCTTTAAAGAAAATCCTGCGAATCACTGTTCAGCTGCCTTCCTCAAGTTGATGCATTTCAGGCAGGCTGGGCACCAAGGATATTGTGGTCCCAATGCATTGGAAGGAGATCAGATTGGAGAAGGCTGCTACTGACCACAACACGAGGTTAGCAGGATAACAGAGATGGAAGGGACCTTGGAGGTATTCTAGTCCAACCAAACTCCTGCTCAAGCAAGAAACTCTAAACCAGGGGTCCCCAACCCCTGGGCTGCAGCCCACTACCAGGCTGTGACCTATTCGCAACCAGGTTACGTGAGCGGTGCACCAGCGTACACCTGTGCGTGCAGTTCAACTTGCACAGGTCAAGCTGCCATGCATGTGCGTGCATGCCAGCTCGCCGCTTGTACAAGCTGGGCTGCATGCACGCACTTGTGCACCAGCCTGTCCAGCTCCCCTCCCAGCCTCCCACCGAAACACAAAGTTTGGGGACTGCTGCTCTAAACCATTCCAGATAAACGGTTGTCCAATCTCAGGTAGATGAATAATTAATTTGGGCTGTTAAAACAACTTCCTTGCTTCCTGCTTCTTCAGACATTTTCAAAGTAGACTTGATCCTAAGCTCACTAGCAATTTGGAGAGTAATTAAAACACATTCATGCTGCGTTGTATCTTTGAACAAGAGCAGCTATGAAAGGAAGTGCTGAACCGAAATCTAAAGAAATGGACCACCGTTCAGTCATTTTTAGATCATCGTGAAAGCAAGTCGTCTTTTTCTACAGCTGATTCCTACAATCCAGTTCGTACACACCTGCTAAGTCGTCCAGGCAGAACATGAATTACTATAATGGGTCGTGTGGTTGGAGTTCAAAGACTAGAGACCTCACTGTGCAAGTTTGGTGCAGCTCGATAGTCCTTCTTGTGCGAGGGGTTGGGGATCTTGAAGAAAGAGTTCATAAAAAGGCAGGTTTCTGTACTCAGGAAATTCCCTATTGACACGGGCACCAGCACTACTCATTTAAGAGGCTATTCAAAAAGAGCAGTAAAAGCAAAGCATCTTGACTGCCACTGAGGGGAACTGAACAAATCTATGTTTGAGGGCTGCAGATGAAAGTCAACTGAAGAGAGTGGAACGATGGGTGGGAGTATCAGCTGGGGAGGGGAAACAGGAGTGAATGGAGGCAAAAAGATCCAACCCTGTTTTTCTTGCCCCCACTGGCAAACTCTGAATCCACGCATTCTTCACCAGCTGCACTGTAATATTTAATATGCCACATAGGGCCCTAGCTATTGAAATATCTGAAGGGGTTGGCCTCTTTGCCTTCAACAAAGTCAATCTCTGGCTCAGTAGATGATTGAAGAATTGGGCTGGCAGGAGAGAAACCCATCCATTTTGCTCAATCAAAGGCAGTTTTCAACCCTGCTTCTTGGAAGGCAAATATTTGCTCCCTTTGATCACAGAGGGAATTTGTAGTTCCTGCCACACTGAAGAAACCTACAAGCCTTTCCTAATATATATTATCATCTATGGTGCTTCTATGCTGGGGATGGGGTGAAAACAAATAAACTTTCAGAGTCCTCTTAAGTTTATGCTCCGAAATCTTTCTTAGTATCAACTACATCACTTGACCATAGAGAAATTTGCCATCTTATTCAATTAATACTTTCTCCTTGAAAGGAAGGGCCAATGACTGACATAGCTTGGGAAAGGATCACTACCTGCCAATACTACAAAAGTAGCATTTGATCATATAATGACAGCATTTCGAAGTGCCTCTTTTAAGCTCATAAAAGAACCAAATAAATGGAATGCATAATATTTTTCATCATTAGAACCAATTCGAAATCTAATGTTAAATTAAATAACCACAAAGGAAGTGGTCGAAGATAAATGGGCTATAAACATTGAATATGGGTCTCGTAGAAGAAAATACGTAGGATGCGCAGTAAGAAAGAAATTCAGTCTTGTTGTTCTGATCAATGATAATAGCCCATTTACTGCATTTTTAACACTCTGCTACCTTTATGGTGTATGTACGAGGTAGATGTGCTCTATTCTCTTCTGGACAATTTCATGTGCTGTTTTGGATCCATACAATTTAATTTAAATCTGCTGCCTCCATCCCTTGATCTCTTTTATTCCATTTTGTTCTGAAAAATTAGTAGGCAAAGAAAAAACTCTCTATAAAAAATGTCACAGGCATTCAAAGCAGTGGCCTCCAACTTTTTGGGCACCAGGGACTGGTTCCATGGGGAAAGGTTTTTCCACGGACCAGAGGGCGCATGGTTTTGCATGCTGCCTGCATCCTGCCAATGGGGCTTAGCTTGTTTGCTTGGTCCAGTTGCTGGCATGCCGCGGTCTAGTGCCAGTTCATGGACCCGGGGTTGGAGACCCCTGATTGAAAGAATTAGTCTCATCGTCTAATTTGTGTCACATTCATACAAGCAAAGAATGAGACTACCTAGAGCAGCCCAATATGTTTTTGAACTGCGTCCCTTGGGAGATCCATTAAAATCCCAGTTGTGGGATTTTATTTCCCTCCAGAAGTAACAAAAATGTTAAGGCATCTTCCTGGCCAGCAAAGCAACAGGTGAACTTTAACATCATCATTCTCAGTTCATTTGACTGGCATTGTTAGCTATGCTAAAATGTTCAAGATGAGCCAGACCATGAATTTAAAAAGAATTGGCAGTTTTTTGTTTTGTTTTTTTTGCAAATATTCTAAGTTGCATCTGTCCTCTCAACTCATTCTTTGCATTCTTGAAATTTGTTTTCCTAGCAATATTGAATTACAATCTAAAGAAAGTGGCAACACATTTTAAAGAAACATTTCACTAATCTACATCTCTCAATTAATTTGCCATCTAGTGTGTTCCACAACACAGAGTAGTAAAATCTGGCTGTTTTACTACAATTCTGATGCGATTTGGAAGCTCTGGAGATGTGCTTCACATTCAGATAGTGAAGATAATCCTAAATGCATCAGAATACAATTCCTGGAAGACTGAGTTGTCATCTTCCACAGTCTAAATGTAATTATATATTAAGACTGAAAAGCATCAGATTATTACAAAACTGATATTTATCTGGTAGAAGAGCTCCGGTACATGAGTTGGAGGCCAAGCTATTTGACCATCTTTGACAGAAACTTAATAAATTCATATTGCAATTATTGTTGCTGTTTTTTTAAATTATTGTCTAGTTTCCAAATGCTTCACACAAAATTATTTAGAGCAGTAATGCAATCAGATTATTGCTTTAAAAAGTTCAAACTAACATGACTGGATTTATTTCTTATAAAGCCAATCTGTGGTTTAGTTTGCAGCTTTTTATCTATTTTGTCTTTAAGGTTATGGTACAATTTGTCTATCAAGAAGAGAAATGAAATGGAATAGATATAAATCTGAAAAGAAAAATCAATTCAGGTTTGATGTGCCAGTGAAACTACTGAAAATAAAGACCAAAACAGAAGTATCTTTAAGGCTCACAAATGCAACTTCCTGGGAGCTTTAAAACTTCTATAATAATTCAAATTCCTTCATCTGATAATGCTTCAGTGACTTGTTGACACGTGGGGCAAAATGAACAAAGTTTAAATAGTTCCTAAATGTATTATCATAATGCCTAGTTTACAGATTTTTCCCTTACGTTTTTTCAATAAGTACAGAAAAATAGCAATAGCTTAGAATCTGTAACTCCTATGAAAACAGATGGGACCCTGCAGATCAATTCATGTTTATTATGTCACACAGTTTTATCCCAGAATTATTGTATCAGGAGTTTTAAAACATTTATAAAAACATTTTTTTGCACTTTCTTACACCTGAGGAAAAGGCTAGGCATGTGAGATTTGGGGTAATCCCTCAATGGAAGAAAATGTTTAGAGAAATATAAAATATTTTATTTAGAGAAAATTAAGAGATTTAAAATGGAAAGCTTGAACCTTCCATCACACAGAATAGAATTGATGAGAGCACCTTGGAGGTCTTCTAGTCAACCCCTTTGCTCAGACAGGAAGCCCTACACCTGAGATATTGGAAGACTGCTATCATGTCACCCCTAGTCCTTCTTTTCATTAAACACTATCAGTTCGGATAGTGTTCCTACACGTGTTCAAGTTTTCATTTTTTTTTAAACTGAAAAGGTTTTCCTTTTGCTTGCTTCTCCCTACTGAAGTCTTACTTAAGCACCACATCGTAATGTAGCCATAAGGATACAGATCCTTAAGTTTCTGTAACCAACATGACCTCAGGATTGAACACATCTGGAAAGCAGGTTTTGATACAGGCACAAAGTACAAATTTGCACAAAGCAGACCAGGGGTGACCTCCACAGATGGGATTCACGGAGAGCTTAGAGGTGAAAAAGAATTATACCTCAAAATGACAGATGAGACAAATACAAAACACTCTTATTTATTTTTTCTGACCAAAAATAAAAACAGGTCTTCATTTTTTTCTTTTGGGGAGGTGGCGAATTTGCTTTATTTTTGTTTCGATTGTCTGCTGGGATCTGAGACAGCATTCATTTGGAATTCAAATCCCCTTATCTCGTGCCTTGTATTATTATTGCATGGGAGAACCTGAGACATCACAATCAGTGTGGAATATATAGTGGCTTAACTTCGTTACCAGGAAACGAATTAAACTATTTAAGGGTGAACTGGATTCTAGGGGGGGGCGAGATCCACTGAGTGGGGTCTTCTGCTTCGAACTGCTTAAGGAGTTTTATATACATGAATGAGGGATAAGCAGGGGGACCATGAAGAAATTCTGAACCGTCTCCCAACCATAGAGCAAGAACAGCACGAAACAATTCATGGATTCACACCAGTGTCAGACAAGTTAGAGGTAGAATGTAGAGTTGAAGTCATCTTAAATCAAGTACAGTTGCATCAGCAAGCATTAAGGAGTCACTACAGCAGCAAAACCATTGGGAAATCGTTGTCCCAAATCTTTTGCACAAAAACAGAAGGAAAAATAGAAGGAAAACTGTACCAGTGCGGCTGGAGGCAGGGTTCCTTTTGGGCTGGTAACTCCGGCGCTGCTTTTGGTGCTGTTTGTCTGAGGCTGCAACAAACATACACAATTTCATCAATGAATGAATGAACTCAACGCACTTTTCATTCAGGTAATCCATATCGAAGCTACGTAAAACTCATAAAAGGCACATCACTTCGTGTTTTACATAGCAATTATGTAAAGATAAAACTTTGGCAGAGATTGTACTCTCCTTTCACACACACACACACACACACACACACACGTTCAAAGGATTTTAGCTCGTGGAGGACATAAGAGTTCTTTAATTTCCACCCTTTAGCTATTTTGCTCATTGAGTTTCTGATTGTGGGAACAGAGCAGAACAATCTCTCTTGTTAATACAGACACAAGCCTGAATCTTTCCCTGGTTTTCTCTTTCGTGGAACGCCCCCCACAAAAGCCCCCAAAATATTTACCTTCACCCCGTCCGCTTTCTTGTTCAGTAAACTTTTAGCTGCTGCGTAGGGAGGGAAGAAGAGATTTTAGTGGCAACTCTCTTGGTGTCCTGAGAAATACTCTGCACTGTCTAAATAGACCTCCCCCACCCACCCCGACTCCCAAAAAACACACCACCCTCACACCAGCAGCAC
>JANHFO010000002.1:424703-436682 GCA_032468095.1 Pareas carinatus
TGGAGTGGAGTAGAGTAGAGTAGAGTAGAGTAGAGTAGAGTAGAGTAGAGTAGAGTAGAGTAGAGTAGAGTAGAGTATAAATTCTTTATTGACCAAGTGTGACTGGACAAGGAATTTGTCTCCATTGTATAGGCTCTCAATGTACATATAAGCTACAAGTGATAAACTATGGATCATAATCATGAAATGCATTCATCATGTCATAAAACACATTCTTCATGTCATATAAACAATAAGATACACCGCATCACTCTGCACATGCAATGACAAGCCTCACTATTGGGGGAACTAGAGAGACTCTAATTGAAGCACTGAAGATGTTGAATGTACAAACTTTCTTTATAAGTTTGTTAACTGAAACAAATATATCTATATAGATACATTCTGTCTGGAGTAATAAAAACAAGGCAAGTAAGTAGTGATACTAAGTATAAGGTGTATAAACAAACCGAGGCGGAGCGGGAAGCAGCGAGACTCAGAAACCTGCTGAATAAATGGCCCTTCATTTGGTTCTAAATCGAAATCAATATTAGCATTAGCCTGTTATCTTAAAGAAGACATTTCATAAATGTGAAATGCTGACATCTCTATAGAATATGTTGCTTTCCACTGTATGACAGGAAAAGAGGTAAAAACTAACTCTATTTCAAAGAGAAGGTGACTCAAATAAGGATTATAGCTAGTCCATGACTTACAACAGTCCATTGAGTGACCATTCAAAGTTACAACAGTCACTTATGAACATTTTTCACGCTTACGACCATTGCAGCATTCCCCGCCCCCGTGGTCACATGATCAAAATTCAGCCGCTTATCAATTGACTCATAATTTATGGCGGTCGCAGTGTCCCGGGGTCATGTGATCCCCTTCTGGGACCTTCTGGCAAGCAAAGTGAAATGAGAAAGCCAGATTCACTTAACAACCAGGCTGCTGACTTAACAATGGCAGTGATTCACTTAACGACTGCTGCGAGAAAGGCTGTAAAATGTGACAAAGCCCACTTAACCAACGTCTCACTTAGCAACAGAATTTTTGGACTCAATTTTGGTCATAAGTCCAGGACTATCTGTACTTGGGAATCAAATTTCAAGAACAGTGAGATGTTCAGTCATCTTACTATTTATTACAGTTCCAATCCACTCAATAATCAAAAGCTTGGTTTATTTTCACTAAAAGGAAAGGTTCAGCAAATGGTACAAAATCCCTGTGGGTTGCTTTCTTCTTCTTCTGAACACTCTCAAACTGATCTGCCCCGCATCTTGCTATTTTACCAAATCAGCTACTCTTGAAAGGAAAATAACAAGTAATTTGATCAAAACCAATAATACGTAGGATTAAATCTGCTTTAATGGTTCCTGTTGGATTCCCCCTCAGATATTTTATTATTTCAATGAAGAGTGGCGCCCTTCTCATTCGCATGTAGAGGAAATTAAGAATGGGATTAAGAAAGCAAAGAGAGAGAAAAATGATTCTCTCTCAAAACTGGAGACATTCGACAGAATGAATTGGAAACAAAGGGAAGTACTTGGTGCAAGGCATAATTATCAAAGTTTTTCTATCGCAAGAGATTGTCACATTCGCAGCTGTTCTTGAGGTTGAGGCAAGGATCCATTACTCCCATCCACAGAAGTCTGACTCCTGCGTCTCTGCAAACTGAAGGAAAATTATCACAACTTGTAATTATCACTTCAGTGGAGGCCTATAAGATGAGGTCAGCTTTAAAAAAAAATTCTTCAGCCCTCAAATGCATTAAAAACTGTGCTCAATTGGCATAATAGAGGGGGAGACAGAATTTCATTACAGTCAGAAACCAGAGTGCAAAATAAAACGTGTTAACAGTAAAATAGGAATAAAAACACAAAACGGGATAATAATGTTATAGTAGATGGAATTTTGAGTGAAAATGCCTACCGGTGTTGCACTAAAGGTACTATCTGCTGCCTCTAATGTTATAGTACAGTGGTAGTACTTTGGTACTCAACTGCTTTGAAACTCATCAAATGTGGTACTCAATGTATCTTGATGCAAAAAAAAAATTGTCCCGGTACTCATCCGTTGAGTGAGTATACAATCCGTCGTATTAATTACTTTCCTATCCAATCTTCTATTTTCTAATACAAGTAGGTGGTTCTTTAGTAAGAAATCCATTCAGAAGCTCTGTCTGCTCAGAAGGCGTTCAGTACTTTATTCTCAAGGTGTATTTGTCTACCTTTAGCCTTGGAGGATTTGAATCGGTGATTCACTGCAAAGTGCATTTTCTAGCTATATCATTCTAGACATTATGAGTGAATGAAGCACTGAAGGCAATTATTATGAATCAGGTGAAGCATGATTAAAGTGGCATGGATTCTACCCAACTGAAAAACGATCGTCAGAAATATTCACAGGGTAAAATACGACAGAGGAAGAATAAAAATGGATGTTCCCCTTTATGGAGCTGATCTAAAACCTCCAAACTACAGTTGATTATTTCACACACACACACACAAAATGGTCCAACCTCTAAATTTCTGTATTGCTCTTTTTTGGGGGGTATGTTTCTTTAAGAGCATAGAATAAAGGTGGCACACACATTTAGTAATATTAACAATATGTACAAAATGCTTAAACTGATTTGTGCATTTTCAAGACAGTCACTTTCCCTCGTGCCAAACGGTGTTGTAGGAGATGACCAGGCTGAGCCCAAGGGAGGGCTGAAACGCGTCATACGTCATGAGTCCCTGTGTGCCCACAAGAGATCTAAGTCCAGCCCACTCTGAATGCTTTTCTTATCTCCCGCTCATTTCCCTTGACTGTTAGTAGCTCAGATTCTTGCAGAGAGCTTCAGTTTGCAATAAATCTTTATACTCATTTGAACTGCCTGAATCTCCTGATTTCCCCAGTCACCAATTCTGCTTATGAGCAACCCCGCTGATCTGAACCAGAATTTACAGCAGGGGGGCTGTATCTAAGAAAGGCAGGAAAAAGAGCAGCGAACTAGGCAATGGTCTGATAAACAAAATTTGAGTCCAAAGGAGAGATGAGGGCGGAGAAAGCAGCTCACAAGGGTTCTCCCTAGTTTTCGGAAGAGTAGAAAGGAATGAAGAGAGCAATATGTCTACGGAGATTCTCAGGCTTCCAGGTCATGGTTGTCTCAAAGGGAATTTTTCCAAAGGCAACTGGACTGTTTTTTCTTTGAGGAAGAAGACGATGAAATTTGACTTCTCATCCAAGAAGCGAGTTTCTTGGATGAGAAGCAAAATTATCATCTTCATCTTCTTCTTCCTCTTCTTCTTCCTCTACCTCTTGCTCTTCTCCTCCTCCTCCTCCTCCTCCTCCTCCTCTCTCCTCTTCTTCCTCTTCTTCTTCCTCTTCCTCAAAGAGAAAACAGTCCAGTCATCTTTTGAAAAAGCACTTTTGAGAAGGGAAAAGTACAGGTAAGCCTCAACTTACAACTACAATTGAGCCCAACATTTCTGTTGTTAAGTGAGACAATTGTTAAGTGAGACCGATGTGAAGTGAGTTCTGCCCCATTTTTATGACCCTCCATGCCACAGCTGTTAAGGGAATCACAGCAGTTGATGAGTTAGTAACACAGTTGTTAAGTGAATCTGGCATCCTCACTGACTTTGCTTGTCAAAAGGTCGCCAAAGAGAATCACGTGACCTTGGGACACAGCGACGGTTATAAGTATGAACCAGTGGCCAAGCGTCCGAATTTTGATCACACGGTCATGAGGATGCTGCAAAGGTTGTAAGTGTGAAAAATGGTCACAAGCACTGTTGTAACTCTGAACTAAGTGAACTGTGGTAAGTCAAGGACTTTCTGTACTGCCAGATTTGCTTGATTCTGTTAATACAACCTTACCATAAAGAAAGGCCTAGTAATCAGAACTGTACTTCTTGTCTGGATTACCTCGAAGGGCTGTGAACCTGTTTAATGTCAGGCAGTGAAGAAAATGGACAGGCCCATCAAGCATTTTAAAACCCTCTTAGCTGAAGAACGTGACAAATTTCAACTTTCAAACTTACTTCCTTTCTTATTTCCAAACTCCTGCCTTCCACCCAGGTTTTTCTTTTTCTTTTATTTTCTGCATATCTTTGGGATGCTTGATCCCCTGTCAAAAATCTTCCTACTCTCTCTGACTCTTTCATCTGTTTTACTTGATTATTTTAATTATGTTACAGTTTAACTGTTATGAGATGCTTAGGGAGCTGATTTAGAACGACAGTAAATTACAGATCCTTTTGCCAAATATATAAACACAGATTGCACCGTAATATCTAATGCTGAATCCCATGACGACTTTCTAACTTAATGGCTATTAGCACCACTGACCGTACATGGTAAAACATTATCCCCGTTTAGAAGCGGATTCGTTTCATTTTCTATTACTACAGGGAGTCCTTGGTTCATGATTATAATAAGGACCAGAACATTTGTTGCTAAGTGGTGCAGTTGTTAAGTGAGATGTCATGTGACCACACCTAATTTTATGACTTTTTTTTTGTTCCAGTCGTTAGCCAAGACATTGTGGTTCTGACTTACAACCTTTCCTGCAGGCTTCCCCATTGACATTGCTTGTCGGAAGCCTGCTGAGAAGATCACAGATAATTATGGAACCAGATGGACATTGTAATGGTCCCAAAATGTGAGGACCGGTTATAGGTCATTTTTTTTCAGCAGCAGCCATTTCAAATAGTCGCTAAACGAATGGTCGCAAGTCAAGAGCTCCCTGTATCCTCTTCGAAATCGTGGCACTGAATCCTGCAACAAGAATCATTGCCATCATGAAACTTGCCCTACCTCATTGAAGATTAGTTTTTAAAAATGGATTTAACTGGGATCAAAGCATCTTCCAACTGTAATCTTCCTGTTCTTTTACCACTTTGGGTTTTTTTTTAAAAAAAAAATGTGTTATGGAGCAAATGTTAGAATGTCTGCACGGTATTTTCTCATTGGCAGCCCTGAAACAGATCTGTCTCAAGGCATCCATTTTCTAAATAACTATTAGAGTATTCTTCTGGTCAATATTTTGTACAACTTAAAAGAATTGCATACTGTAGATTTTCCTGGTTTGATTTGACAGATAACGACAAAGTATGGTTCATAATAAAAGCCAGTCTGGTATAGTGGTTAAGGTATCAGGCTCAAAACTGGGAGACGGTGAGTTCTAGTCCTGCCTTAAGCATGAAACTAATTGGTTGACTTTGGGCCAATCTCCAGGAGACTGTCAGTTCTAGTCCTGCCTTAGCCATAAAAGCCAGCTGCATGACTTTGAGCCAGTCATTCTCTCAGCCCTAGGAAGGGAACAATGGCAAACCACTGCAGGGATTAGTTGAGGCTCTCACCTGCCTTGAAGGCACTAAAAAATAAAAAAAGTTTACGATTAACTACAACTAGTTGGCTTCATAGAATGTAAATCATGATTTACACACCGCAGTGAGATAAACCGGACTGGAATCCTACAACGGGCTTAATCCAAAGTCAAACTACATTATGGCTTAGTTTGATGCTTGCACAAAGCTAGCGTTCCCGTTTTAGTTGCTCATCTTTTCATTCAGTTCTATTCTGCTTTCTTGTTACAGAGCTGGAAAAAAAATATTGCTGCTTTCTTGTTACAGAACTGTTTCTGTGAACCAGTTTCTCAGAGGTTTTAATTGAGCTTGGGGTCTTTCTCACACAGAGCGAGAGAGCAAGGTTTGTGTTGCAAATTCTATTTCTTCATATCCCTGTTAGCTTCTAAAAAGGATTTGGGTTTTGTTACTTCCTTAAGGATAAAATAAATTTCTGGGGCAAATGGACTTCACACATGTCTCGCAGCCTTTGCGCTTCCTGCTTCCTTTGCATATGTGTCACAAGCAACGCACGTACAAGGTTTCCAAAAATAAGAACTGCCTGGTCACACTTTCCCAGGAATGAGGGGGAAAAAACATTCTTAATTATTCAGATACTACTTTGCTCTATTTCTCCCTGAAACTCTACAAAGCCATTCTCTATGCAAGAGAAGGCATCCTGAAAATTCTAATTCCATCCAGAGTCTATATATATGGCTGTACACCGCCCTGAGTCCCTTCGGGGAGAAGGGCGGTATAAAAATTTAATAAAATCTAAAGAGAATGGAATGCTGCCATAGTTGAAAATGTGAAAAGGTACATCATATTTCTCGGTGTCATTGTAACTTTAAACAGTTACTAAATGAATGATTCACAAGTAGGTGAGCTCTGTATGACCTGCAGGACTTTTCTGATAATCTGGAACAGAGGTCTCCAACCTTGGTCCCTTTAATACTTTTGGACTTCAACTCCCATAATTCCCCAGCCAGCCATGCTGCCTGAGTAATTCTGGGTGTTGAAGTCCACAAGCCCTAAAGGGATCAAGGCTGGAGACCTGTGATCTGGAAGAACTGAACATCATTTATAAAAAAGACACCTATATCTGCTCTAGTCAAGAGTATTGTACCACAAAGTTATCACATCATTCCTTTTGATTTGGGAAGTTCTGAAAAGTATGTCGTTGCTCTTTCTTCTACAATTTTAGTTTCTGGGATAGAAAGCTGAGCATTGGTATCCGGGGATGGGGGGGGGGGTCATAATAACTAATTTCAGCAGCAAAATTACACTAAGGAAAGGGAAATTATTCTATTATAGACATAATTCAGTTGAAATTTGGCGACCATTAGCAACCGGCAGTCAAGATGCAATCCAGAGAAGGACAGATCGCTGGCTGACTGCAAGTCTAAAGGGTACCATCAACCCAACCAGGAGAAACAACTTCTGAGGTAGGTTCAGTTTATTCCCATTAGGAATAGAGGTAGTTCTCGACGTATGAACACAGCTGAGCCCCAAATTTTTGTTGCCAAGTGAGAAATTTGTTAAGTGAGATTTCACCACCCCACCCCACCCGATTTTACAACTTTTCTTGCCACAGTTAATAACCGAATTACTACAGTGGTCCAATTAGTCATCCAGTTGTTAAGTAGATCTGGCTTCCTCATTGACTTTGCCTGTCAGAAGGTTGCAAAAGGGGATCACATGACTCCGAGACACGGCGACCGTCATAAATGTGGTGAGCTGGTTGTTAAGCCTACGAGGGTCAATCGCCCGGCTGAGGGAAATGCTGCAAGGCTCACAAATGTGAAAAATTGTTTTGAGTGATGCTGTAAATTCAAACGGTCCCTAAACAAACTGCTGTTATGTTGAGGACTACATGTACTGAGGTTAACTTCTGAAATCACAGATAAAAGATGCTGCAGGCATTTTATGGGAATGCACAGGTATGCAGGGCACGTCCACAACTGTGTGCTCAGCCCGCACTAGCTTTGATCCCATTCCATTCTAGTTTTCAGACCGTTGTCCTGCTGGCAAGAAAAGACAAAGGATTGCTGGCAAAGAATCGCAGGCTTCCTCAGATAGTTTCCAACTTTCTGTTGAGGTAGAAAGAGCAACGGCGAGGAAAGCATCCAGGAACAGCTTCGGATTTCATCCATTTCCGTTCCATTGTGGCCCTTAGAGGCATTTGTATGGATGAGTTTGTATCTGTGGTTAGCCCGTGTATTATTGTGGTTGAAATTGAAGTAGTCATTGACAGGTAGAACATTATAACAGGCAATTTTGTGTACAAATATGTTTTGTGTTCATGCAAATGTTGTGTTCGTGCAAATAAAGTATGCGAATAATACACATACTTTAATGCATGAACATTAAAAATATTCCTTTAAGAGATGGCCTTAAACTTGTTTGTACCTGCTAACAAACTCGTCCAACTCTGCTATTCTGTACTGTTCTGTTCTCAAAACATATATTTTAAAAATGATTGGACAATATGAGACAAGCAATGAGCAAGGACTAAGGGAGGAACGTTAACTGGAAAACATTACTGCGCAAACCTTTAGTTCTGGCTTTGCACTACTGTAATTCACTTGACTTCTAGCAAACTATACCTTTCCCAACCAATACCATTAAGGATCGTTTTTGCTTAAAAGACCGAGTTGAGGCAGGTCTGACAGCCAGGTTGATTGCCAGCCTTAAGAGAAACTTTCAAGGTTCTTTCAAGGGTTAAAAAAGGGGAGTTCCAAGCACCAGGCAGTCATACCACCGGTCTGGCTCCTGCTAACAAGACAGGCAGCATCATCTGCTGCTCATTCGCAATGCTCCTTGCTGGGGCTGCCTATTAATCAGGGACATCTGCAAGCCGACAAGCTGTCTCCGGTGATGCTCAGGGATCTCCCCTCAAAACGACACGTCAGGAGCATCACCACAGCAACCAACTGCTTTCAAACACAATGTTCAGCAAAGCAGTTGTTGTGCTCAAAGGCTGGGGGAGGATATCCTGGTGGGGTTCAGTTGCCTCGTTCTCCCAGGCAATGTTCCTTTCTTCCAGGATTGGAATCAGCAAAGAATCGCTCCCTTTTCACAGAAGCTTAAGGAAATAATGATCTTTTCTTTGGGAGTTGGAAACTGAGCAATCCCTAGAAGGTAAATATTTCCTTCCTTTCCGGGTATGGGAGCAAGGATGAATTCAGCACATTCTCAGTGTCCCCTACCTCTATAAGCCATCCTGGCCTGTATCATCAAGCAGAACTATAGCTAATTGATGGTTTCATCGAAGTTAACCTCTCAGCGGAAGAGAAAAGCTGGGCAGAAAATCTTGGGGCCTTTGTTAAGAGCCAGAATGCCTTAAAAAAACCTCTACAGGTAGTCTTCTATTTATAATCAGTCATTGTGAACTTCAACTCCCATGCTAGTTGGGGAATTCCGGGAGTTGAAGTCCACAGGTCTTAAAGTAGGACACACCTGATTTAGACAATGTAAAATGCAATGGCATAAGATGCTTCCACCATAAGATGCTTCCAGTGTTCCTCAAACTAGACTGGGAAGACCTTTCAGCTCAAAACCACAAATGGCACCCCAATTAACTTGAAGCAATTCACTTGATGTTCCAAGAGTGGGAAGGTCCATCACAAAGTCAGGGATGAAGAACATTGCCCAACCAAGATTCAGAATTAACTTACAATTTTTCTAATCAGGACCGCAGAAAAGTCCCTCTCAAACCGCGAATAGATGCAGCCATTCTGTGCAAACCATAGCGAAGCAGAAAGGTGATCATAGTTTCTTTGGTTTTTGACTAAGCACAGTCAATGAAACTGGTTGTTTTGGTCCCTTCAACAAACCGCAACTTAGTATGATGTGTACATTCAACAAGTGTAAGGCCATTTCTTAAAGGAATATTTTTAATGTTCATGCATTAAAGTATGTGTATTATTCACATACTTTATTTGCACGAACACAAAATTTGCATGAACACAAAACATATTTGTACACAAAATTGCCTGTTACAATGTTCTACCTGTCAATGACTACTTCAATTTCAACCACAATAATACACATGCTAACAACAGATACAAACTCAAAGTGAACCGCTCCAGACTCGACTGCTGAAAATTATGACTTTAACAACAGAGTGGTCAATGCCTGGAACTCACTCCATGACGCTGTCGTTACAGCCTCAAACCCCCAAATCTTTAACCTTAGACTATCTACTGTGGACCTCATGGGCCTTTAGCAGCAAAATATGGTTTTTCACTTCACCAGCCAAGACCAAGCTTCGGAAGAATGAACGTTTGCTGCGTGTAATAAAGAGAGCCGGGTTGCAGAGAAGTAAATAACAGCAGTCGGGGAAATGCTTTGAACCGTTGGTTCACGACATGACGCAAGCATGTCCCTATTTTAATCTACAAAATGTGGGAGGACAAGCCGGGGACATCTAACGCAAAGTGCAAGAAGGGATCTGAGAGACCATAAAGGGGGGAGGGGTTTCGGTCACTTTAAAAAGGCAGAAGGAGGAAGAGATAGGCGGTTTCGTTCAAAAGTTGCAAAGTTTGGAGCTGTTAGCGGGAACAAGCCAAGGTTGAGAAAGTAGGCTAAACGAAAGGAAAGACGTGTTTCTCAGGACGGTGCTGTCACCAACAGGATGACACCCAAATGCATGTCCCCAGAGAAACTGAAACTAGAACAAAAAAGGGAAGGAGGGAGGGAGAGAAAAGGGATGGTTACAAGGAGGAAAATGGTCCAAGGCTCTTGTCGACAAGAGCCATAAACTGGGAAACAGGCCTTCTAATTCTGCACGTCCAAGTAGCGAAAGCCTGTTCGATTAGAAAGAACATGTTGGGACTGTGGGCGTCATATTGGATGGAGCAGCTTGCTTAAACGCTGGTCTAGGAAAATGCTTCAACCAACCCTTGGTCCTGCGAGCCAATCTAGCAGCCCCTCGTCAAGCAGGCTCCAAAATTTGATGCTAGTCACCGAAGTTAGAAAGGCACCTCGGAGGAACCGAGCTGTGCTTAGAAATATCTTCAGGGTAACCATTTCAATAGAGGGATTTAGTATGGGGAAATTGGTGGCATGAACAAAAGAGAGAGAGAGGGGGAGGGTGGAGGGAGGGAGAGGGAGGGAGAGAGGGGGGTTCCTTTAATGTCAAATACCAGGAGAAATCAAAGCAGTTGGCAAGGAAAATTTGGGCAATTAGATTGAAGTTTTTACAAGCTAGCAAGCAAAGAAAGAAAGGGAGTCTCAGATGGCCATTTCTAGTTTATTTGCCTTATTTGTCTGAGACAGACCCTCTGATGGGATTCGAACCTGGGATGGATTACATGCTAGGCTAATGTCTCAGTCTTTGAGCCATAGGTTCTTCCTTGCTCTGACTGCTTGCACCAAGGGATCTATTAGGCTTTTTTTATGAGGCATCTGGCCTTTTCTGATTACAGGAGGGAGTGACTACTCCCTTTTTTGCCCTTCAGCCCCAGCCTAGGGGCTTTGCAGGCCTGTTGCTAAGCAACCCACTTTTTTAATGACAGTAAGAGGTTTTTACAAGCCGGCAAATAAAGAAAGGGAGTCTGCGATGGCCATTTCTAGTTTATTTGATTCATCAGTGAGACATACCCTCCGATGGAATTTGAACCTGGCTGGATTACATGTTAGGCCAGCGATGGCTAACCTTTTAGGCACCAAGTGCTTGGAGAAGTCGCAGCTAATGAGTCATGGCTCATGATGTCATCGCCGGACACCGCATACTCTCTTTCTGAGCATGTGCAAGGCCCTGTGATGTCAGTACTCAGTGCTCCTACTCTCTTTCTGAGCATGCTCAGGGCCCCGTGACATCATCACCCGGCACCACTACTCTCTATCTGAGCATGTTCAGCTCTGGGGTGATGCTGGGGCGACTTGACTCGCATGCCAACAGAGAGGGCTCTGTGTGCCCACTGTGGCACACATGCCATAGATTTGGCATCACTGTGCTAGGCTAATACCTTAGCCATTGAGCCACTGCCTTCTGTAATCAGAAAAGGCCAGATGCCTTATTAAAAAAGTCCATTTAGATGGAAGCAAGAGGTCTGCATTCTACAGCTCCTTTGAAGTCTTCTTTACTGACAAATATATTGCCTCCTTCACTACATTAGGAATAAATACTGGTGATCCTTGACTTACAACTATTTGTCTTGTGATCATTTGAAGTTACAATGGTACTGGGGGGTGGTGAAGTGACTTATGGCTGATTCCCGCACTTCCAACCATCCCAGGATTCCCACAGTCCCGTGATCAAAATTTAGGGGGGTGGGCAACGTAAATGGATTTGCAGTACAAATCACCCTCCACTTACAACCACAATCGAGCCCAACATCAATGCTGTTCAGTGAGAAATATGTTAAGTGAGATCTGTCCTACTTCACGATTTTTCTTAGCACAGTTGTTAAGCGAATCACTGCAGTTAAGTTAGTAAGATGGCTGCTAACCTGGCTTCCCCATTGACTTTGCCCGTCGGAAGGTCACAAAAGGGGATCACGTGACACCCCCATCCCCTGGGGACTCTGCAACCGTCATAAATATGAACCAATTGTCAGGTATCCCAATATCAATCAACTGACCCTGGGGATGCTACCATGGTCATAAGTGTGAAACATGGTCATCGGTCCCTTTTTTCAATGCCGTTGTAACTTCGAAC
>JANHFO010000002.1:442282-453472 GCA_032468095.1 Pareas carinatus
GATTTTAAATCAGCCTTATATTTATTGTATTTTAAATTGTTTTAATTGTGTCTTTTGTTGTTTGTTATTGTCGAATTCGTGTTTATTTTATATGGCTGTGCACCACCCTGGGTCCCTTCGGGGAGAAGGGTGGTATACAAATATGAAAATAAAAAATAAAAATAAATAAATTTCTAATCTAATAAGCATTAAAACAACCAGACAAACAATAGAGTTTAAAATCAGGAGTTACTGAAACATTAACTTAATAACTGCCTCATAATATCAGAATCAGAATCAGAATTTATTTTGTCATGTGTGTCAGGACATACAAGGAATTTGTCTTCAGTAATCATGCCTACCTACATACATAACAGGAATACAACCAAGATACATTCATAGACAATTTGAATATATAAGCATAATCATGATCCTTTGTGTATATAGGCATATATAGGCATAATCAATTGTATATATAAGCAGAAGATACACTCATAGTCTTAAAGTCGTAACATTCAACATGTCATGTTATAAAGTGCGGACATCATGTCACGAAAATCATTTCATCCTGTCACAAAGTTAAGCCTACAAAGTGATGCTGGAGAATATATATAAAAAAGAAAAGAATAATGAGAAATGAAAGCAAACAATTAACAAGGGATTACATGGGGTAACATTATTATTTTTTTACCTGTCACGTGGTAAAAAACTGGGATTTCAAAACAGATGCTTGGAAAGTTTTGAATGCAATAAACTATTTTTTTAAGGAAAATACTATCTATAAAATGCCCATTATGTGTTACAACCATCCAGTTCTCTGAAACATTTTTTTTAAAAAAAAACCTTGAAATTTCTTCCAACCCATCTCTATTTCTGACTGAGGCAAGGAGTTTTTTTAGATTTAAAAGAAAAACCAGTTGTGCAAAGTGGCTGATATAATTCCGTATATGCAGTGACTCAATTTGTATCAGGTCAACATGGTATATACACAAGAACACAACATAAACCAGAAATCTTCCACTTGTTGAGAATCACAGGTTCACGTAGACCTTCATCTCAGGTAATCGTGGCTTGCTAACTATGAAGAAGTCTTTCAAACCTGAGGGTGATACACACCATTCCCAACGAACATAACGACAGCTTGTGAAAATAACTCTCAAAATGATGTGGCTCTTTTATACAACACAACGAAAGTTGGGAGCAAATAACAGTCTGAGTCATAGGCCTTTTGTGTAGATAAATCCCATAATTTATTGGAATTCCCATTTAGATCTGCGCAAAATCTCTACTTGTTAGGGTCAGGGTAAACTTAGAGCAAGTACTTCCTAACCGAGATCTGCACAGCCACCAATATATTAGAACTAGAACTCCCAGATTTTTTAAAAAGAAAACTGGGTCTGCTCCTATTACACCTATGAAGTGCAACCAACCAAAAGCTTCTCTCTCTAGTCCTAACCAAGGAAGACGGGAGAATAATGATTCCTTTAAAAGATCCAGCTCCTGAACCATTCAGGATTTTGTTTTATTTTTATCCCGCCTTCATTCAAGGTGGCAAACATATCAAATATTCCTTTTTTTCCTCCTGACATGACAGCAGTTTTCTAATATCTAAGGAAATGCTGCCCAGAAGAGGGGGTCAAGCCATTCCCCAAAGCCCCTGAAGGCAGAATAAGAAGCAACGGATAGAAACTAATCAAGGACAGAAGCAACCTGGAACTAAGGAGAGATTTCCTGACAGAACAATTAATCAGTGGGAAAACCTGCTTCAAGAAGTTGTGAATGCTCCGACAATTGGAAGTTTTTAAGAAGGCATTGGACAACCATTTTTCTGAAATGGTATAGGACAGTCATGAGGCGAACCAATGACACGTGAGTCAAGTCACCCCAGCACATGAGTCAAGTCGCCCCAGCATCGCCCCAGAGCTGAGCATGCTCAGAAAGTCGTGGTGTCAGGCAATGATGTCATCACAGGGCCATGAGCATGCTGAGAAAGAGAGTAGCAGCACCAGGCGATCATGTCACGAGCCGTGACTCATTAGTAGTGACTCGCCCGGGCACTCAGTGCCTAAAAGGTTAGCCATCACTGGTATAGGATTTCCTGCCTGAGCAGTGGGGGTTTGACTAGAAGACCTCCAAGGTCCCTTCCGACTCTGTTATTCCTCTTTTCCCCACAAAAACAACAACAACCCTGTGAGGTAAATTGAGCTTAATTAGAGTGACAGGCCCAAAGTCACCCAACCAGCTTCCATGCCTAAAGCAGGACTAGAACGCCTGTGATTTTATTGTACAAACTGGAAATGAGAGCATCAGCTATGATATTGATGAGGTGTCAGTCTTGCAACTCCCCAGATTAGCAGCTCAACCAAAAGTTTATCTCTCTAGTTCTAACCAGTAATTCAGATCAAGGTGACTGCATCAGAATTGCAAAACTCTGGGCAAAAAAAATCTCTTTGCTGCCATGTAGTTTTCTTGTTCTTTGCAGATCAAATCTCTAATTCATGGTGGTCTTTGGCATTTTGCCAGAAACTGAATCAAGACACTTTGGTATGTAGGCTATAATGCCTCTCCCCCCCCAAAAAAAATACATATAAATAACAACCTGAGTAAATCAAAACAAACCTCATAGTTCAATTTATTTCGGGTATTCTGCTAAGCAGGTGCATGTTTTATCATATTATGTCTGATCAACTAGCTCAACTCACACAGCTCATTAACTCAAAAACTATAGTTGGTGGTTACTATAATACAATAAGAAACCAGCCTCACACATTTTTGGAAATCTACAATGAAACACCGTTAATCTCCTCTTGTACACTGCAGGAACATTTGTCCTGAAGTTTTCTTACTTTAAAAAATATCTTAATCAAGTGAAAAGGTATATATTACTGTTAAATTTATTCCACAAGTCACCTCTCCCATATTTCAGTTCAACTTCACTTCAGTTCACCTTATGATTACAGGTTTGAATAAAGGTTATTACTACGATATTATAACCTATATAAAATCAGGAATGATATCTAGACAACAAATATTTAAAAGGGTATCAATAAATCTAAAGAACTAGAGGATGTATTTCCAGTCCAGACCTGCATAAAACATTAACTTCATCAATGTTTATTCAACCAACGACTTAATGCAATTCACGTGAGGAGAAATCTGCTTCCTACTTCACATTAAATTATTTTGAAGCAGAATTTAATAGTGAAGCAAATTAACAATGTCTTATTTGAGTGGCTAGAACTTTTTGAAGCAATCTGTACATTAATTTCAATGGCAATTGCTCCAATTTACTTTTTAAAAAATGAGAGGACATCTATGAGGTTTTTGCTGAAGAGGTCATCTTGACACAAGGCTCTAATTCTTCATGAACAGGTCCCTACAGTTTTCTTGGCAAACATTTTGTGAGTAGTTTCTTTCTTTTTTTTCTTCTTACGGTTGAACAGGAGGAACTAGCCCAAAGTCACTCATCTGGCCTCATGCCTAAGGCTGGACCTAAATTCTCAGTCTCTAAAGTTTGTAGCCTGGTGCCTTAACCACTACACCAAACTAGCTCTCACCTGAAGACTGGATTATATATAATTGTTGGAATACTAATATAAGGAATGTATTTTTGTGCAACAACTGCAGTAGTATTCAGTCAGTAGATGGCAGTGTTTATATGTTTGGATCTATGGCATACTATATACTATGTTCTTTTATTCTAAGTAGAGTTTCCTGTTTCCTGTTACAGTTAAATAGCTAAGCAGTAAAGCACATGGTGACTGTATACTCAGAGGTTTACAGGAATAGATGGAAAGGTGGAATCTTATGCTACATCACCAATAGCAACACTCCTGGACCCTAACAGGGACAGCATGACCATCCCTTGCCTTGTGCAGCTTAGCAAGAAACCCAGAATGATCGGCAAATAGAGCCACAAAGAAAAGGGTGAAGCAAGCTCATTCCCATACTGTTCAGTTTTTATATTCATACAATGTGTCTCAAGTCTGCCCTTAGGAGAAGAATACAAGTAGTTCATTTAGTGACCGTTCAAATTTGCAACACTACTGAAAAAATGACTTAGGACCATTTCTCACAACCGTTACGGCATCCCCATTGCCATGCGATCAAAATTCACATGCATGGCGACTTACATTTATGACAGCTGTGGTGTCCCAAGGTCATGTGATCACCTCTTGCGACCTTCCAACAAGCCAACAGAGAAAGCCAGCCTCACTTGGCAGCTGTGTTACTAACTTAACATCTGTGGGGATTCACTTAACAAATGTTGCAAGAAAGGTTGTAAAATGAGGCAAATCTCACTTACCCAACATCTCACTTTGCAACAGAAATTCTCTAGGGTCAATGGCGGCCATAAGTCGAGGATTATCTGCCATTCGGTCAAAATTCAAAGATTAGCTCGGGTTGGTATTTGCTCAGAAATGCCAAAACTCTTCCCTCATTTGGATAACCTTCAGATTAACCTTGCCGCTGAGCCCGGATCAGCTTAAATGGGAATGTTCGATCTTTATTGTCACTGGAGTTTTAACAGGATGCAATCTTGTTTTATATAGTAGGTCGTTGTCGAAAGCTGCCAGAGGATCACCGTGGGACTCTTTTTCACTCTATTCCTGGAGGACCTAAATACGGATGCGCATTGCTCAATAGCCATCTAACAGCAGTCACACTCGATAGGGAAGACTCTGTATTCCAGATTGTTTCCACACTTTACCCTCAGCGCTTAAAAGCGGGAATCGTTGTAGAATGCTCAGACATGGCTTGATGTGCCTTGCGGCACCAAAGAAATAGACTCAAGTGCTCTAGTTTGATTGCCGTGTTCGCCACAGAGATCGAAACGACAGCACAGAATAAGTCCTTTAATCTGGCGGGGCATTGTTGTATGTTGTTAGGCTATTAATCCAACGTGATGTGGTCTCGACGCAGCTGCAAAATTGGGTTTTGCAACTAGGCTACTATAGTACAGGTGGTCCTCACTTAATAAACCACGCTTTGTGACCATTTGACCTTGCTGAACAGCTGGTCCATATGACTGGTCCTTGGGCTTTGTAACAGTCAAAACATCCTCATGGTGAAAATGACCACGATGAGGGTAACTGGCTTGCAGTTACAACACTGTTGCACGCTGAAGCCAGATCATAAAAGGTTATCACGTGACATTACGTGTAGACTCATGGTGGCACAGTGGTTAGAATCCAATATTGCAGGCTAATTCTGCTGAGTGCCAGGAGTTCGATCCTCAAGGTGGACTCAGCCTTCCATCCTTCCAAGGTTGGTAAAATGAGGACTCAGATTGTTGGGGGCCATATGCTGACTCTGTAAACCGCTTAGAGAGGGCCGTTAAGCATTATGAAGTGGTATATAAGCCTAAGTGTTATTGCTACTGCTATCATTCTTAACATCACCACAGAATTCGCTTAACGACGTAAGCTGTATGTGCCAGAATTGCTGTTGCTAAACAGTGTGATCACATAAGGTTGCACTTTACAATCAAGTTTGCTTAGCCAGGAAGATTCCAGTCCCAATTATCGTCATAAGTGAGAACTACCTGCAATCCTACATTAATATCTACAGTTAGTTAATATTTTGTATTTTGTTGATGTGCTTCTAATGATGCCTTAAGCCATAACAAAGTTCATTATTATTACTATACGCCATCACCAAACATACCACTATCTGCTTTTCGTTGAGAATAGCACTGTAGCCAGTTCTCAGCCCACAGACTTCTGTTTGCAATGGAATCAGAAGCAGGAACGAGGAAGAAAACAATCAGGTATTAACTGAACAAAACCATGCTGATTTGTCATAAAAAGCAAGCAGCGGAAAGAAGTCCTCTAAATTCAGGAAAAGGTACAGAGGTTCAAATAATATCTTTCAAGGTGTAATTGTGAAAGGGTGCGCAAAACGGTTAGAAACGCCTCCAAGCTTTAGTATGTAAGTCGTGGCTTGTGGAAAAAACAACCCGGGCGTTCAAATCTTATGAGAAAAAAGCATCAATATGAAAGTTCCTATTTAAAATCTTGAAAGATACTCATTTCTGCGTCAGGGTTCATACAGGCATAACTAAAATCCTTGGCTCTTCAGTCAGTCACCCCCTTGTTTAAGAATTGGCTTAATCAGCAGAAGCCTTCCAGGGGAACCCATGAGAGTAGATTAGTTACTTTACTGCAGAAGAGAATGACACCATATACACACACACCCCAGGCAGAAGCGCCTCTTGCAGTCTACAGTAGTCAAAAATGATTTTTTTTTTAAAAAAAAAAGGACATTCTGCTAATCGTGAACTGAAATAAAGATTGACCGATGGATGGAGTCAGGCAGAGATTAAGGTGCACAGCGGGGTTTAACTTTTCAGACGTATTCTTCCAATGGAGATTTGGCTTTTTTTTCCCTTGATGATTCTGAAAGTCAGCGGAGTCATTTATTGCTAGCTTGGCTTTTCTTCAATGACTCAAGGTCCCCTACAGATTACTCTTTCCTCTTGTTTTTCAATAACAGTCCTTGGGGGTAGGCTCTGTACAGCAAGGGTTCCCAACTCCTGCTTCATGGACTGGTATCGGTCCACGGCATGTTGGCAACCAGACCACGCAAACAAGCCAAGCCCCATTCGTGGGATGCGAGGAGCACACAAAACCACACTCCTTCCAGTCCGTGGAAAAACCTTTCTCCATGGAACCAGTCCCTAGTGTCCAAAATGTTGAGGGCCATCCTGGGGAACAATGACTCCTGCCTTAATATTGAGGATCTAAGCTCAACTGCAAAAATCTCCTCAACTTCCTTCTTTCTTTGTACTTCTTATTATTTGGCTGTCCATTCACGTACAGGGAGTCCTCGACTTATGACCACAGCTGAGCCCAAAATTTCTGTGACTAAGAGAGACATTTGTGAGATTGAGATTTGCCCGGTACAACAGCTTTTAATGCCACCGTTGTTAACTGAATCACTGAGAATTTCAAGTTAGTAACACAGTGGTTAAGTGAATCTGGCTCCCCCATTGACTTTGCTTGTCACGAGGTCACATAAGGTGATCACATGACACCACCCCCCACGACACTGCGACCATCCTAAATATGAGTCAGTTGCCAAGGGTCTGAATTTTGCTCACGTGACCATTGGGACCCGTTTGCTACAGCGGTTGTAAGCATGAAAAACGGCACGAAGCCCCTTTTTTCCAGTGGCATTACAACTTTGAACGGTCACTCAATCAACTGTTGTAAGTTGAAGACTATTGGTATGGAAAGTAAGCCTGAGTGATTTGATGAAATCAACTTTTTTCCCAAAATCCTTTTGGCTGGATATTGTTATGTATGCATTGTGTGTTCTTTATATACATTTTAAATTGCCCGAACGTTGCATCGGTTTCTTCTCCAACAGTTTTGAAGAGAATCAATAAACTTGCTAATTGGCCTGTAATTAGCCGGAAGATCCCACTTGCTGTTTTGAAAGGGTTTGCTGGAACATTACTTCTCCCTTTCAAATGTTTTCACGTTATACCAGGATTTCCTGCGAAGCTATACAATGAACGAAACCAATGGAGTCCCTCTCTGTGAGAGAGATGGGCGGCACAGAAGTGTGATAAGTAAAAATAATAAATAAATAAACTTTCCTGAAATATTTTCAGAGAAAAAAAAGAAAAGACACTCTGGTAACGATCCATACAATATTTAAATGGACTGTTTCCGTCCGGGAAATATTCTTTAATTGCCCAGGATTGCTTCATTTGCACCTCAGAATTTATTTAGGACAAAAAAATCCAAGCAAGGTTTTTACTGTGCAATCAGCATTTACAGAAAAGCCATGGTTTGTTTATTTAAAGAAGAGCTGGGGTTTGTTTATTTATTTATTAAAAGTCTTCCCAGGTCGCTTCTCATTACTATGATTTACAACCCCTGTAAAATTATTCCAGGGCAGAATAAAAGAGGGAGGGAAATTGCAAAAAAACCCTGAATAGAACAAGAGCCAAACAATCACCGTAAAGAACTGCAAAGAAGATGGAGAGATTGGTGAAAATTGGCATTAAAGGATAAGTTTTTAAGCAACTTCTGTCACCATCCATGGTGGCACAAAGCAGATGGGACGTGATTCTACACAGCACAGATGTCACTGCAGACAAGATCCACCCCTGTGTCACCATCAAGTGGCAATTTGCAAGCGAGAACATGGAGAACAGAAAATAAAATATGTCTCCACTGATAGATTTCTCCTGAGATCATGGATGCTTAGGGAAAAAAAAAACAATCTCGGCAGATGCATTTTTACGCAATATGGGTTTGAGTTATTTAGGGGGATGCCCCCAATATCAATGCGGTGGATTTAAATGGCAGAAGTCTGAAAACCAAGGCAATAATGCAGTCACGTTTTGTAGCCTTCCAACTTCTCACCAGGAGAGCGACAGACTGCATCACAACAGTCTTGTTCAACCTTCTTAACTTTAAGATGTGTGAAGTTTAACTCCCAGAACTCCCCAGCCAGCAACCATGATAAGGATGAATAGCACTGCATTACGGTCATCCAATCATGAGTTACCAGCAATAAATCACCACAATCGTTCTACCCTATCCAGGAACTGATGGATTAGCCTCAGTCAAGAGCGGCTTCTCCTGGGTGCAAAAAGGGATAACAATGGATCGATAACAGAATAGGAGTCAAACTCTATACCAGTGATGGCAAACCTTTTAGACATCAAGTGCCCAGACGAGTCGCGGCTAATGAGCAGCAGCTCGTGATGGCATTGCCTGGCACCTCTACTCCTTTATGAGCATGTGCATGGCCCTGTGACATCATCACCCAGCACCACTACTCTCTTTCTGAGCATGCGTGTAGCCCTGTGATGTCATCGCCTGGCGCCACTACTCCTTTCTGAACATGCTCAGGTCTGGGGCAACGCTGGGGCAACTTGGCTCGCGTGTCGACAGAGAGGGCTCTGTGTGCCTACTGTGGCACGCGGGCCATAGGTTCGCCATCACAGCCCTATACCATTTCAGACAAATGGGTGCCCAATCTCCTCTTAAAAACCTCCAGTGTTGGAGCATTCACAATTTCTGGAGGCAATCCATTCCACTGATTAATTGTTCTCACTGTCAGGAATTTTTTCCTTAGTTCCAAGTTGCTTCTCCCCTTGGTTAGTTTCCATCCATTGCTTCTTGTTCTGCCTTCAGGTGCTTTGGAGAATAGCTTGACTCCCTCCTCTGGGTAGCAGTCCCTTAGATATTGGAAGACTGCTGTCATGTCACCCCTAGTCCTTCCTTCCATTAAACTTTACATCCTGTGGACTTCAAGTCCCAGAATTCCTGAGCCAGCATGAAGTCCACAGATCTTAAATTTACCACCTCTGATCTAGGACCATCCACAGATAGCAAAACCTTCCTTCAGAGCAAAGGGCAACGTAGCCAGACACCCCTCATATAATTCCATCTTTACATAGCCTGTCTTTTCCCATGGTTTTCCCTACCATATTTTTCTAATTCCAAGAAAACGCTCAGCAAATATAAACGAGAGGGAAAGGGAGGAGGTGGATAATATGCTGGGGATATCCCTCCTTTATTGCTTGGCCAAACTTGGCAGCTGCAGAGCTATTTTGTATTCTGCAAGCTCTGTCATTTCTCATCTTCTAAAGGTTCTCTGAACTTACACACAGAGATTGTCTCGAAAACAGATATATTTATTTCTGAGAAATAAACGAGAAATTGGAAAAAAATAAAATAAAAACAGAAAATCACCATGCAGGAATCGCTCTGAATTCGTCCACAAACTACCGGCTTTTTTAATTTTTATTTCCAAAAGAAGACAGGCAAAACTTGACACAACTTGCTGATTTCAACTGCGCATTCCCCTGTCCCTTTGAAGATTCTGGATTTGGAATCCCCCATCAAAAGGGGCTCTTCAAGAAAAGACAAGGAACGAACCTCTAAGGAGATTCTGCAGCTTTTTAACCTAGTGGTTAAACTGTCTGGGAAATTTAAAAGGCAGAGGGAGGAAAGTAGTTGAAATTGATTAGCAAATTCCCAGAAGGATTTTGAAACACACCTTGTTGAAGAGGATTAGTTTACTGTATAAACAATGATATCGGTAATGGCATACACCGGACAAGCTATATTTGTCTGGCACACTCTAAGCCATAATGGCTAACTCAAATCAGGTTTACAGAGTGATACGACATGTGAACCCAGTCCATCTGTGTAAAAGCTGTGGGCTTTTTTCACCCCTAATTAAATAGTTTATAGCAAAAGCCCAAAAAGTTGATCTACAGATTAGCTCTTGAAATCACGAGCAAATTCATTCTTGCCTTTTGTCCACAGATATTTTATTGAATGTTCACTCAAGTAGAAACAAGCTTCATAAAATTCTTCAGCTTCTTTGTGAATTTTTGTAAATTTTGCAACTGTAAGTCAGTCACTCAAGATAATGAGATGGACAGTATATAAATTAGACAGGCAGGCAGGTAGACCGACTGAATGACTGACTGACTGATTTTGGGGTGCTCAGGTAATTCATTCCTCCTGCTATTATTGCTGCTAGAAAGCTATTTACTAATCTATACTGAATAAATCTAGAAGCTCACAAGGACAAAAAAAGACTTTTTTTAAAAAAAAGCAAACATATAGGTGAAGGTATTGAAACATCATGATCTTTATCATCAGCCCTTTTTCAATGGGCCAACTTTTTAAAAAATGCACAGCTAATAATTTCCAGACTTCCTTTTTTTTCCCTCGGTAAATCTGACACTTAAAACAAAAAGGATTTATCATTTTCATCCTGCTTTCTTTCCAAAGCAGTTTATAGGATTAAAACACAGGAAGACAATTAGAACATACGTAACTGAAGCACAGCTATAATAAAAACCAGTTAGCATCTTAAGGAGATAAAACCGAGTCCCAACTGGCAGGTTAAAAACTACGTGCACCAAATAGTGAGAGTTTAATAAAATGAATCTAAATACAAAATATATAAATGAGGCAAGGGAAGGTGCCATGTATCAGAAAAATATAGGAGGGACCCTACTTGATGCAAAACCAATATTAATCTAGGATTTCTCTTCCTAGAAAAACCAAGAAGATGTCCATCAATTGCCTGTATTCCATATTTATTCATTTATACCGCAGTTGAAATGGTTCTGTTATGAGATAACATATTTATATTTGCAAGTAGCATTTTTCTCAATCTTTGTAGCTACTGTAATTCACAGGAGCCCCAAGAAACACTCTTAAAATGGAA
>JANHFO010000002.1:486342-499032 GCA_032468095.1 Pareas carinatus
CCGGCCCTCCTCCCGCCCCCCCTCCCGGGCTCGCCTGGCTTGCGGGTGGCGGGCGCGTCTCAACTTCGACGGGGCGGAGGGCGTCCCTACTCTGCCGGAAGCGGCTGCCCCCCCCCCGGCGGGGATCGATCAACGGCGGCGGGGTCCCACCTGTGCCCACCTCCAGCAAGCCTCCCCTCCTCCTCCTCAAGGCTGGGCTGGCTGGTGCACCTGGCTTTGACCCCACCCTCCGCACTTGCCCAATTTGCACCGTACGTTCTCCTTCCCGGAGGAGGGCTTATTCACACGTGTCATGGGACCCCCAACTCCATGCAGGACCCTCCAGCGTACCCGGGTTGAACTCGAATCCATCCAACAACTTCCCCACGTGCAGCTGCAATAACTCAATATCTTACAGCAGGGGTCCCCCGGACCCGCACAGGTCGGTGGCATGCCAGCAACCGGGCTGCGCAAACAAGCCAAGCCCCATTCATGGGATGCAGGCAGCACACAAAATCACGCCCCCCCTCCTGTCTGTGGAAAAACCTTTCTCCATGGAGCCGGTCTCTGGTGCCCAAAAGGTTGGGGGGGCGGTGTCCTAGAACATTTCCCCTGCCCAGATAACTATTATCCCCGCCCCTTTTGCCCAGAGCCTCTTCTGTCATCCACTGATGGACACCGTCTCCCTGTGGGAAGGGAAGGTCACCCTCAAATCCAACCCAACCCAACCCGGGCTGTTGACCTGTCCGCTTCTCCTCTTGCCTGCTCCGACTGGCGCTTCCAGATGCTCACTCCAGCATTTTGCAGCTCGGGCTGGCTCCAGGTGCTTGGTCAGCACCTCAGAAGGAAGTTGGAGCTGCAAACTTAAGCCAGAGCCCCACTAAGGCGGGGCTTCCTTGCAAGGATCCTGAGTCAAGGTTACTTTGGCCCAAGTGGGCCTCCCCGGCTGTGATTCGCTTCGCTTATTTAGGTAGCGTGATGCTTTAGAATACCCCCATTTCCACCACAATAAGCCCTACCCCGAAAATAAACCCTAGCATGATTTTTCAGTCTGCTGGTAAATATAAGCCCCACCTTAAAAATAAGCCCTAGTGAGGTTTGTCAGCCAGACAGATGCATTTACTGGAAGGATGTCCATTGCAGCTGGAGACGGAGCAGCAAAAATAAGCCCTACTCTGAAAATAAGTCCTGGTGTTTGGAGCAAAAATTAATATAAGTCCCGGTCTTATTTTCGGGGAAACACAGTAGAATACAGAATAGAGCTGGAAGGGACCTTGGAGGTCTTTGAGTCCAACCCCCTGCTCAAGCAGGAGACCCATTTCAGACAATCCAATCTCTTCTCAAAAGACATCCAGTGATGAAGAACCCACAACGCCTGAAGGCAAGCCGTCCCACTGGCTACTTGTCCTCGCTGTTAGGAAGTTTCTCCTTCATTCTAGGTTGTTTCTCTCCTTGATTAGTTTCCATCTGTTGCTTGTCTTCTTTATTCAACCGGTCCCATTTCTTCTGAGGTTACATACTAGAAGAAGGCCATTAATTAACCAGATGACTTAGCTTCAAGGTTGGCTTAGTGCAAGGGTGCAAAATACAGCCTAGCTGTGGGAAGCTTATTTGTGGAAAGGCTTCTCTATGATGATGTTAAAGAACCAAGAAATGGAGTGGAATGGAATGGAATAGAATAGAATAGAATAGAATGGAACGGAACGGAACAGAATAGAAAATATGGAATAGAATAGAATAGAGTGGAATAGAATAGAATAGAATAGAATAGAATAGAATAGAATAGAAAATATGGAATAGAATAGAACAGAATAGAATTTATTCTGTTCTATTTTATTATTATTCCATGGCAGGATTCTCACTGTGCCATCTATAGGGTTATAACTTTGACCATCCTCGCCATGATCCTTTAGTTTATTACCTATTGTGACCCACCACAAAATAGCCTCAGCTTGATTGGAAGGAAGTTGGGGCTGGATTTTCGAACGAGGTAACCCGGATCCTTTGTCGGCAAGGCTGCCCAGGGGCACAGCTTACCCCTGTACGTTACAACCAGTCATTTAGTGACCATTGAAGTTACAGCAGCACTGGGGGAAGGGGGGGGGAGCGATTTACGACAAGTCCTTATGCTTTCAACTCTCACAGCCTCCCTGCAGTCACCTCACCAAAATCCAGGCGCTTAGCAACCAGTGTGCGTTTATGACGGCTGCAGGGCCCTGGGTCCTGTGGTCGCCATTTGGGACCTTCCCAGCCTGCTTCAGACCAGCAAAGTCAATGGGATCAGACAGATTTGCTTAATGACCACAGTGATTCACTTAACAACCACAGCAAAACAAAAGGTTCATTTCACAACCACCTTGCTTAGCAACAAAAGTTCCGGTCCCAGTTTGCAGTTCTAAATCAAGGATGACCTGAATCCGATTCCTCATGTGCTCCCTGTGGCATGCTGGTTTGTCACACAACATACTGACTCATTATTAAATGAACCCTTATTTACTCGGTCCCTACTCCTGGTTTACACCAGCACAGATTCGTAAAACGATCCGCACGAACTGAATTCATGCATGTCCTTAGCTTTATGGCTTTTGTTGCTGTTAGCTACAGAGAGTTGTGTTCTAAGATGGGCCTACAGACAAACCAGATCAAGAGAGAGAAAGGGTGGGGGGAGAGAAAGTGAGATGATAGTCAGAGAGAGAGAGAGAGGAGAAAGGAGTTAGCTAATTTTTGGCTTAGTGTATTATGTAAAGCCAGCCTGCGAGTGCTGTTGTAAGGATGTCCATAGCGGGTGGTAAAAAAATAAAATAAAGATGGCGGTTGCAATGGTGTAATCAAAGCTTTGTCCACTTTTTAAATGTACTTTGCGCATAAAACTACAATTGCTCCATCACAGCCATCACGTTCCCCATACCTGCAGACACTCCTGACCTGTTGCAGGCAAAGAGCTGATATCGTAGAGAATTGGAGTGGAGCCCAAAGTGTTCTAATTGTGCAAAGTGATGGAAATGTGGAAATGCGATGTGTGTACAGTATCTCTCTCTCTCTCTCTTCCCTCCCCCTCTTTCTGTCTCTGTAGTGTACTTATTAATGCAAGTCATCTTACCCCAATACCTCTGGCAGGCAGAACGAATGTAAAATAAAGAGTCACGAGGTTAGATTTCAGACGCTCCTCGGGTGCTTCCATAGAACAGCTAATCCATTGTCTATATTCAGACGTGGGTGAAACATGGTTTATTAAAATCCCTGGAATTGCACAGTACACAGAATCATGCATTAACCACACCAGGTGGGTTCCCACCAAACATCACCATAAAGTAGCCAACTTGATGTTGGCCTCAAGTAATCAACCCAACCATTCTCTGAGGATTGATTCTGTTATGTCAGAGCACCATCAGAATGAAGAAAATGACCTGCAGAAACCTCAATGTCTGCGGAAGTACAGAAATATTTTAGAAAAACAGACAGCGGAAGGAAGTTTAAGCAATTCAAGAAGGGATGGTAAAACTTCACAGCTATAGGAGACATTTTGAGGACAGGCAGGATATGGATCGGAAAGGGAAGGATTGCTACGAAGTTTTCTTCTCCAGAGGAAAATATTCTTTTCATGAAAATAATATTAAATGTGAGTTGACTTGCTTCAAAGCAAAGCAGATGCCTTCAGCAACACTTTTACTCCCAAGAGTTTATCAGGCCCATGGAGACCTGAGAGATCTCTTAGAACATGAGACTATTTTCTACATCCTAGCACTTGGAAATGTCCCCACCTGCCTATGAAAATTTTTAAAAGAAACAAAATTTAAGTAGAAATGGGGGAAAAAATTATGATTTTTTGCTCTTGAGAAGTAACTGCAGGCAGAGATATCTGCACGGCTGATCAAACAAGTCAAGGTGGCAGGTACAATCGGATGATTGAAGCTCTTTCCGCACATAAGAAGATTCAACACACATATTAAGATGGCGCTCACTACTGACAAGGCCTCAACCACATGGTTGCGAGTGTCATCTTAATTTGCTTTGAAAGCCCAGCCTACCCATGGGTGCCCCTTAGAGTGGCATGGAACAATTTGACCATTTCTTGAAAGCAATTGTTGGGCATCCATTGTGTGAAAATGTGCGCACCATGCTTTTTTTTTAACGTTCTGAGTGGGTTCAGCAGCCAACCAAGATCCCCTCCTACCACAAGGATAGACTTTGGATGACAGCACTTCTGTCTGACCTAAACCTGAAGCAGAAGTCCACACTTCAGTATGTTGTGGCTTGTTCTACGACCACATTTCATAGGTTGCAAAGAACCAATGTGTATCTGAGCAAAAGGGGGGCTCTGATGTTTGAGGCAAGGGAAGAAACGTGATGCAGACCCATTCACTCTACACTTTTATGTCTACAAGAGCTGAGGGTGACTCTTGCACAAACTAAGCCACAAAGAAACATTCTTCACACAGCCAAGGGCCCTACTTAACTCCCTTGTTTTTATCTGTGACGGACTGACCTTAGGACTTACATGTGCATATGTTTTACCTTCAAATGCAGTCAATTGCGAGCTTTCATCAATCGTGGTATGAGTAACAGGTTCCCCCCTACTAACCCATAAAACTTGGTTCATGTAACTTGCTTAACTGTCTGTGGAGATTCTCAGTCATCCAGGTCAGTTCTGAAGAAGCTTTTGGGATGAGAGGTGATACGTCTTCAAGCAAAAACAAAGTCCAGTTGCCTTTTAAAAAAGCACCTTTGGGAGAACTTGCTAACGCAAAGCAGGTTACCAAACCCAAACAGATCGCACCATGCTTCACCACATGTGGGTGAGCCAGACCTAGAAATTAGTACCAGAGCTACGATCTACTCTAGCAATGATGAACCTATAGCACCAGTGCCATAGCAGTCACGCAGAGACCCCTCTGCTGGCACCGGAGCCAAGTCGCCCTAGCATCACCCCAGAACTGAGCATGCTCAGAAAAGAGTAGCGGCACTAGGCAATGACATCACGGGGCCTTGCGCATGCTGAGAGAGTGAGTAGGGGCACCAGGCAATGATGTCATGAGCCACAGCTCATTAGTCGTGACTCGTCCAGGGACTTGGGTGTTTAAATGTTCAGCCATCACTGATCTACTCTGTACCACCAAGCAAAGGGCAGACTTTTTAGATTCCAAGAGATGTCCCTGTCCTTGAGAAGGAGCTCATTTCTTAGAGTGATTTGCATAAGAGGTTCTGAAACAAACCGAGAAAATAAATCAGCATGTGGCAGAGATTATTGGTACAATCATAAATAAGACCCTGGCTTGTTCCCATGGGTTTCTGCAGCAAGATCGGGAACTCATCCAGTCAAGGAACATTAGCTTTATGCACAGAAGGTGCCAAATGCAATCTGCAGCATCCCCCGATGAGCAGATCAGGTATCAGGTGATGGAAGCATCCCACACACACACACACCTGAATCCCTGGACATCTGCTGCTCATCGGTGGTCGATATTAGCAGAGCTGAACTAATAGCTTGATTCTTATAAAGCAGCTTCTGGAGCTGTTTTAGTATTGTACAACCTGGACCACAAGCAAACTGTTGAAAGGTGTTTACAGAGCCAACAGCTCCGGACAATTCATTCATACAGCAAAATCAATACACCCTTCAAATCAGCCAAAGAGCCAGGATGGAAAAGTAGCCAACAGACTAGTATTTGCTGCTTTGCTTTGCTTTCTAAGGCAATCGCCGGGAGTCCAAGTTTGGCCTCAGTCAATTCAGTAAATGACAGTCCTTTACCTGCCCATCGCATCTTGCTATCGTTTTCACGAAGAGGCCAGGAGACAAAGGCATTGCACAAGAGACAGAAGCATGGGTCCTTCCTTCTGCTAAGCATCTTATGTCGATGCTCAAAAATGGCATGCAGTACAGGGCAGAAGGCTTAGGAACGGCGCGTTGGGGCATCCCACTGCTCGAACAGGGCCCTCTGGAAAAGTTGCTTCTCTTTGAACCCAGCCTGCAGAGCATAGAGCGGGAGGGGGGAATGGATTCCCGAATTTTAGATTCCTTCAGAGCCCGTGCAAACTAAGTCCCCCAGCATCCTTGCCTGCCCATGTCTGCCTGTTGCCATGGGCACCGTAGGCGTATGTGGGGGCTGCATGTTGCTAACAGATATTTTTATTCTAACCATAAAGGAATCATCATCATGCAAGGCTCTGGGAAGAAGCGGTGCAGCTGGGTGTAAGCTAGCTAGGGTGGCAAAGCACAGGCTGAATGTGAGAAATGATCCGTCCCATTTCATTTGGTGGGGGAGAAAACCTGTGGGAACAATTTTTTCTCCCCTTCTTCAGTCAGTGAGGGAAGTGACACCCTCCTTCATCCAACCTGCCCACCTTCTTCCCAAAGCAAACTGAAGGCTTCCAGTTTGTCTAAGTTCTGGTGTTTCAAAGGACCATTTCCTTGAATTCAAAGTCCAATCCATACAGGATGCTAAGCCATAATGCAGTTTGGTTTGGGAAAAACCCAGAATTATTTTTTTTTTTGAAAACCCCCTTTAGGGTAACGTATGATATAAACCCCATCGGTTGTCCTTTTTTAAAAAAGTAAACAGTTAAACCATACTTTAATATAAATATGTCAACCAAACCAAATCTTTTTCTCTTCCACAGTATATACGGACCTTAATTCAGGCCGCTGTTCTTATGGAATCCCATTTTAGTGAGTAGCTCATTCTCTCAATGTCCAATAAGATATTGGTATTAAAAGCATAATTTTCTCTTGTGTATGCTTTGGGGCAGAAACAAGCTTGTTGGGAGTGTCTTAAGAGTAATGCCTTCGGAAAAACTGAGTCACGATTGGTCTCTTTTTTAATCACTTTCCTACATCATCTCTCTGTTTCTTCTGACACAAAACGGATGCATTTGCTTATTTTCTCACTTGTCCTTTCTTAATATTTCTAACACTTCTTCTGAACTGAGAGATGAACCAAGAGCCTGGCTCACGTGTTGTATTAAAGCAAAATGTATTTTCAATGTTTTTCATGTAGTGCTGTTTTTAATCTCGAGTTGCTCTATCGTTGGTGAGTGGGCAGCCTTAGATACTGAAATTATAAATATACTCTGTAAACCATGGCGCATGGATTTGTAAATTGGGTAAGCCCTGTCGGGTTTATTCCCTTGGTAAACTATGGTTAAATTAACTATGGCTTATGTGTTATGAAGGCCGAATCTAAATAATCACAAAAATATTATAAGCCACTTCCCCCCATCCCAAATGTAGTTGGAAGTTTTGGTGAACTTGGTTAATTTAACAGGATTATCAGCACTTTTGACAACATTGTAGAGAGATGATGTCAGTAAAACTAATTACTCTGTTAAGTACATATGACATTAACATAATACCATGAATTTGATGTAATAATGGAAATTTTATTCACAAAAGTCAAGCAATTCTATCCTCTGATATTTAAGTCTTCTAGTATTGTGTTTTGTTGTTGCTGATGTCAATAGATTGCTGTGTTTTACAACTGTTGATTTATGCCATTGCTTTTGCATTTAGATGGACAGGTCTTGGTTAAAACAATCACAAATTCTATCAACAACCGTGAAAAAACAGATTACCAGTATCTTAAAAGACAGCGTCTCTTAATATAGCTGTTGAAATATTTAATTGGATTATGAAAGTCCATCATCAAAGCTGGCGATGAAGAGAAGTAAACAGCAGTTGTTTGATGTACTTCATCTTTGTAAATAATATAAGGATTGTAAAACTTTTGTCACAAATGCTTATTTTATATATCAGTTCTTTACATACTGGATCTTGTGCAGTCAAACAGTGGCAAGATTGGATCCCACTGATTAAGAAATCAGAATTTCCGACATTTTAACTCAATGTCTCCAATTTAAAATATCAGAGTCCATGAAGTAAAAAAAAAATTCTTGAACTGTACCTACGTTAAGGTTCCCCCCGCCCAAGCGTGCTAGTCATAGCCGGCTCTAGGAGTGGTGCTCATCCCCATTTCTAAGCCAAAGAGCCAGCGCTGTCCAAAGACGTCTCCGTAGTCATGTGGCCGGCATGACTAGATGCCAAAGATGTACAGAGCGCTGTTACCGTCCCTCCAAAGTGGTGCCTATTTTTCTACTTGCATTCTTACATGCTTTCGAACTGCTAGGTTGGCAGAAACTGGGGCGAGTAATGGGAGCTCACTCCGCTAGGGATTCGAACTGCCGACCTTCCAATCGATAAGCTCAGCGTCTATCCGCTGAGTCCCCGCGGCGTACCTATCTACCATATTCCAAAATAGACAACGCCAAGTTCAGCAGAAGAATGCTCGATAAAATATTTAAAAGTTTTAACTTCTGGGCTTGAATAAAAGAACTCTGCGTAGCTCGTGCTTGAAAACAGATGCATTTCAGTCATCTTGATTCATCTTTGAATATCATGGAGCATTCCGTTCAAGTGTCCTCTTTGAACTCGAATCAGCAAATACAACACGGACCTATCAGTAAATTTCTACAGTGTCACAGTGAGAAACTGGAACAAACTGAGAGAGGCAGAGTGGAGGGGAGAGGGAGGGAGATATGGCCCAAAGAAGAGAAAGGTTCCTGTGAATTAAGTTTTTGACACAATTCCTCGTAAAAACAACAACCCTTTGTTTGTTGCAAGCAGGTAGATGAAGAGAGCATGCTACTAACTGAATATCGGAAGCACCATAGCCCTTTTTCTAAGTCTTGGGTGGCAACGGCAGCCCCGCAGTTTAGAAGCGTCCGTCAAAATGTAACAGGGTGTCCTCAACAACAGCTATCATTTTCCATGGAAGAAGTAGTAAAAACAAAATAAAGCAATATCAGAAATAAGCTTCCTCCGAGCAATAGCAATAGCAGTTAAGACTTATATACCGCTTCACGGTGCTTTTACAGCCCTCTCTAAGCGGTTTACACAGCCAGCGTATTGCCCCCAGCAATCTGGGTCCTCGTTTTACCAGCCTCGGAAGGATAGATGGCTGAGTCAGCCCTTGAGTGGGTCAGAATCGAACTGTCGAACTGCTGGCATTTGGCAGTCAGCAGAATTAGCCTGCAGTGCTGCGTCCAAACCACTGCACCACCACAGCATACACAATTTGTGGCATTTTTGTACTGTAGGCTTGCTAAGTGCTTAACAATTCTTCCTTCCACGTGTTTTCAGTGAGAGAGCAGAACTGAATTTAACCAAGGCTGCCACGGAGAACTGGGTGTCTGGATGAAGATGGAAAGAGTCACCCTGTGCAGATCTGATTTGGATGTTGACTTGATGAGAAGCGAAAGCAAGCCTGTCCATTCAAAATGCAGAACGGACGCAGGATAAGCAGAGACGTTTCTTCTAGAAACTAAATATCCTGGAGGATATCTTCCGCTAGCAGAAAGCTAGGCCGGAGTTCAGCGCAACCTCAGACCAACTGAATGCTGAATGACTCGACTCTATAGAAGACGGAAGTCGGGTTGAAGATTAGACATATTAAAAATAAAATCACATTTCTTCAATGGTTCCTATTTTGCTGCAAGGCTTCAGTTCTTCCCACTTCCCCAGTCTAATTCCGATTCAATAATTGTGCATTATTTGAGCAGAAGACATTCTGTGCGACCACAACAACTTCGTATTGTCTCCTTTCCAGAATGCTTGCAGGCATAAAATTGATATCATTCTCTGGTTTTTTGAGCATGTCCTTTCCCATTCCTATGTTTGCCAAAAATGTACTGCTACAAATCTATATGGTGACAAGCTATTCTTGGAAAAGGTTTTGATAATTTACGTTCTGTGAACAACCATTATACAGACTCACGAAAATGACCCACCCAGTTAATTTCTGGCTGTTTTTTTCCCCCCATAAGCTGGAAATTTAACCAAACTGCTGGATTGCTTTGTTTAGTGAACTGAACCTAGGAGCTTTTGTTTCTAAGAGGAGGAGGAAGCATTTCTCCTATAGAGAACCGCCTCCCTTTTTGAATTACCCTACTTCAAACTTGCTAAGAGAGTCACCCTCAAACAAACTGGAACCAGAAGTGCTGCATTTCTACAGAAACTCAAATGTAGAAATGCCCACAAACGTTTATTTCTAAGATCCAGGGCCCTTTTTTTCCAACAATGAACACGTGGGTGGACAGGGGACAAAATACTAATCAGTAGCAGGTCTTGTGAAGTTCTTCAGAATAATGTGCTCCTAGGAACCTCCCACAGCACTTTAGACAGACCTCAAAGCCGCTCCGTGGTTGATTTTAGGTGCTTTAGAAATAATAAATTATGTAAAACAGAGAAGCATTTACTGGCAGTTGAGCTCTCAACTCTTTAGCTCTTTTCCTTTAAGGGAAAAAAAATTAGGCACTAGGATAACAAACATAGTTTCCTGTACTGTATTTGAGACTGGTTGCTTAAAGGAAGCTGGTCTGACACCGTTTGGGACAGTAGGTGTTCATTTGCGCATCCAGGAAACATCTAAGGGCCATGGCGTATAATTGATGGCATTTGGGAGTAAGGACCTAGCAGGGAATGGCTATGATGTTAATTGCTGGCTTCTTGTAAGAGAAAAAAAATTAAAAATCCAGACTGGAAGATTACCCAGGCCAACGTTATCACTGCCTGTTCCTCAGAAATTGGATTGAACAAACTGCATTATCTGTTTCCAGTGGCTGCTGATGTCACCAACTTTGGAAGCAAGTGCAGGCCCACATCAAAAGAGCCTTCGCTTGCGGGACCTAGGACTTCAGCCCTGTCCGTCCCATCACAGCTGAACGTTTGCCTGCTTCAATCCTTGCTTTTACAGCATGGCAGCTACTGCTGCCGCCCTGAGGACACCTAACATGGCAGAAGGCATGTAGCAGAATGGCTGCTCTCTGCCAAAGGTAACGGTTCCTGGGTCCTGCCTTGCCACCGTGGCCACTCGGTCTCTTGGGAATGGATTGGATGGCTAAACTCTTGCCAAGGTCGCTTCCCAAAGCTCGCACTGTATACAGCCTCCTGCGATGGAGAGAGCTTAATTATGTTTCTCAAAAAAAAAAAGGATGAGGTCCTTCCCCACTGCGAAAATCGGAGCAATTGAAGGACCATTATTCTCTCCATTTGAACAGGGGGATTCAGCATTTGCACGTTCCTATAAGCCAGAGGTCTCCACACATACCCCCCCACCCCGAGTCTGTAGACTGACACTAGGCCGCGGCATGCCAGAAAGTGGGCTGCACAAACAAAATGAAACCCCATCCGCGGGATGCAGGCGGCATGCGAAACCAGGTGCTCTTCGGTCCACGAAAAAACTCCTCCCCACAGAAGCAGTCCCTGGTGCCCAAAAGGTTGGCGGCGGCTGCTGTAAACCATCAAGAGTTGATTCAACAGTTTGTTGTCTCTCCCATCAAGCAGGTACCGTATAGCCACGATGACCCTGGCTTCATCTGCTGGAAGAATTCAGGAATGATGCTGTCAACGAACTAAAAATAAACCATGGCTACGTTCTCCCATTTCTTTCTAGAATCCTACCACTGCATGTCACGCGAAGCTGGGCGAATCAAACCCTAGCCAACCTACACACATAGACGGGCCTAGTCAATGCATTTGTCTCTAAGCCAGTCTTACGTTTTATTAGGGTGTTTTGTGCAGCTCAGTATTTCACTCGGTCGCAGTCTAAAATGTTACAGGGAACAGCCCAACATGTTTCCCAGTCAACCCAAGTTCTCCAGATCCATATTCTTTGACATTATATGTAGCTTTCTGGTTCCTCAGATGACATCCTCATTCTATTTCTTCTTTCCTTCAACTGTCTTTCAGCTTGCCGGGAGATGAAAAGATCACCTCTGAAAAAGCAAACCTTTTTGTCAATTCTGTGCCCAGCTGTCACAGGGTGAAACACCTTCCTGATGGGGTACGTCTTCAGTGAAATTAAGACTCTGCAGTTGCTATATGGACTTTGTGGTCAGAATTATAATTCCCTCAGGGAAACTGCGCTCCCAAACAGTATGCATTCTATCGATGGATCCTTCTTCACACAGAGGAGATAACTATTTTAGTTTCTGAGTAGCCTGAATACAGATTCAACTCGCCTACAATGTGTTCTTTAATATGTTGATAGGTTTGGGCCTTTTGTTATAAAGAAGACAAATGGAAATGCACCATTCCTTTATTTTCTTTTTCTTTTTAGCTACTTTTTATTACTTACATGGTAGAGGGCTCTTATGCAGTAGCACGAGTGCAAGGGGGGGGTCTAGTTAAAAGATCCCTAAAAGGATCTGGTCTGTCCAGCTACAGGAGGTTGACTTTTCCTTGTGTGACATTGTTGCTGGGTTTTTTTTAAAAAAAAAGAGTTGCAAAGAAGATAATCACAAAGGCCACATGCATACACACGTATGGAAATTGCTCTGCCCTAGGAGGAAAATTACTACTGGCCTTAATAGCAGTTTTCTTTCTGGGGCAAATAGCAGTTGGGTGAAAGGAGGCTAATTTTGTTGGGGCCGCTCTGTACAAAAAAGGGGGCTCTTAAAACCTCTGCCAGATGGTCCTGATTACCCCCATCTCCTGTTTGATAAAAATCCCAGAAATGCATAAAATACAATTATGCGCTTCATATAATCATCGGTGGGGAAATGAGGGAAATGGGGCCGTGAGTTCAGAAAGCTTCCTGGCTAGAGCAGTTAGGTAAAATCAGAGAGAAAAAAAAAGAGAAAGAGAGAAAGGGAGGGAGGGAGGGAGAGACTGAGAGAAGGAGAGGGAAGGAGGAAGGGGGAGAGAAAGAGAGAGGAAAG
>JANHFO010000002.1:525659-537390 GCA_032468095.1 Pareas carinatus
TGCCCCAACCCACGCAGCGACAAGATCCCTCAGCCCTGGAGCTTCCGGCGGAGCGATTTCCATGTGCACGGAATCGCTCCGCTGGAAGCTCCAGGGTCAAGGGATCGAGTCGCTGCATGGGTTGGGGCATTTCCGGCTTCCCGCGGAGCGATTCCCCCCCCACGGGGTGCCGGGAACACTCCAATCCAAGCAGCGGGATGAGTATTCGCTTTATTAGACGCATACACTTCCCCCCCCCTTTTGGGGGGGAGAAAAGGTGTGTCTAATAGTCCGAAAAATACAGTACCTTAAAACCTAGACAGCCCTGAGTACATATACATTTGCAGTACATTCTCAATTTAGTGGAATTTGTAAGACAAGCTACTTCAGGTTTGGATGGATGTGAAGTTGCTTGTTTCCCTGAAAATATTTAAGAATCATTATTAGGTTTGAACCTGCCTTGATTGTTCAGTAGCCCCTTTATGGTTTTATGAATAGAGGAAGTTTAAGAGAAGTAAAAAGGACTTTTTCACAATCAGCTTCAACGCTGAGCTGGGAGCTGGTTGTTCTCATTCTCATTCAATCCTGTATTGAATCTATACAAACATAATAATAGCCAATATTACAACCCCATGATATGACTGAAGACTAGGTGAACTGACTTTGTCTGAAAAGAATGATAAAAATGTTTACAAGAAAATCCCAACTTTCTTACTTCCCCTCTCCCCCAGTACCTTGCTGAAGTAGAAAATATATTGTATGGAAATATATCACTGGCTTATTCTGGGCAAACACAAGGCAGCCAGAGATGTAATAAATCATCTTTGCCGTATCCACTGTCAATGAGTTGAATTTCTGGCAAGCCTTTTAAGAAAAACCTCCAGGTTTCATCCAGTCCATGTTTTTCTACTCCAGCCCTCTTTCTATTGCCTTCGTTGCTTTCATCTTCCTGATATACCTGAGCTCTGCCAGAAGATAGAGGGTGCTTTGAAACAGGACAGTCAAGTGCTGCAGCTATTTTTGTGTTTCACAAATTAATCAGGGCTGCTTCAACAGTACAGACCATAAATGAGGAAAGTCATTCAGAAACAGTCTGGGTTCTCCCAGGTGGTGTATAAGATCCATCTTATACTGTGCAGAGGTTTACAAGGCTGCCAGTATAAAACCTATCAGTGAGTGGTTTATTCATGACAGTGGAATTATGGTAGTCCTGGAGTTACAACGGTTTGTTCAGTGACTGTTGAGTTACAACGCCTCTGAAAAAGTGACTTATTACTGCCTTTCACATTTATGACCGCTAACAAGATGAATATACTTTATGATAAGGAATGTATCTTAGGGTTGTAATCATTGTTTGCCAAGTATAGCCTTATGATTGTAACCAGTTTGTCAATTGTAGCCTGTATGTTAAGCATCCAATGTAAGTATTGAGCATGTACACCAGAGAAAAATTCCTTGGATGTCCAGATGCACTTGGCCAATAAATAAATTCTATTCTGTTCTATTCTATTCTACAGCATCCCCATGGTCACATGATGAAAATTAGGGCACTTGGAAACTGGCATGTATTTATGACAATTGCACTGTCCCAGTGTCATGTGATCCCCATTTGCAACCTTCTGAGTCTGCTTCCAACAAGCAAAGTCCATGGGGGTAGCCAGGTTTGCTTAATGACTGGATGATTTGTGATATAAGTGATTTGCTTAACTGTGGCAAAAGAGGTGATTAAATGAGGCACTACTTAGCAACTGCCTTGCTTTGCAATTGGAAATTTTGGGCTGAATTGCACCTGTAAATCAAAGACTACGTCTATGCAAAGTGTCTTCATTTTAAGCTCACTGACTCCAGCCACATGCTATCCAATTCCAGTGTGGGGTCTGCTCCACGCATAGGGTGAGATATCAGTTGGGACAGATCCACAAAAGTCCCTGCAGGTAGGAAACCTGAGTCATTCCTGATCCGACAACCTCTACATGTCCGACAAGCCCCCCTAATACATTAAGTCCATAGAGTAGTCCAATGCTATGCTATAGATCATTCCAACTGTCTCAGGAAGAGAAACTCTTATGTACTAGAGAGGATGGAACAATAGCAGCCAACACTCTAAAGTTGCAGCTTCTTGCACAAAATTCTAACCACTGAGATGGAATTCCTAGAGGACACTGTTACATCCTCTCCTTCCCCAAAGCCCTAGCCCAGTGTTTTTTTAACTTTGACAACTTTAAGTTGTGCGGATTTCAACTTCCAGAATTCCCCAGACAGCATTAGCTGGCTGGGGAATTCTGGGAGTTGAAGTCCGCACATCTTAAAGTTGTCAAGGATGAGAAACACTGACCTAGCCTGTGGCTTCACCAAGTAACTGAGTAACTAGAAGAGGCTTATTCCTGCCTCCTCTCAAACTGGTCTCCATAATACTTGCCAGATCAGCGCAAATCCTGGATATTAGATGTTTTCTGAGCAGCCAATCTGCAATTAAAGGCAAGAACCTTTGAGTTATGTTGACCTGAAGAAGACTTTGTGACTATCGGCTGTTAGAATAGAGCCAAGCCATGTACAACTGGACCTTTTGACATGGAGTTTGTTATGTTTTCTATTGCAAGAGATTCATTTGGCTAATTTGTGGCATTTAAATAACGAGATTAGAATCAGGCCTGCCTGAAGCAAAACATTCTTAACATCTTACAGCTTGTAAACTGAATAGGGCTCTTACCTCAAGTCATATTTAAATGTGGCACCAAACTCAAAAAACACATTTATTTCTTTATTATTTCAGTTTATATAGCTGCCCACCTGACACACAAGACTCTGGATAGCTTACAACAGTTAAATACAAAAAGTATTACAATATAAACATGAAAAAGCATATCGAAACATAAAAAGCTACTGTATTCTATTGATACTGTTATGAGGGTTGGTCTTATCCCATTCCCAGAAGTTAGTTGTCATATTTTTATACTAGTTATATGAAATAAAAAAGAGAGCAGGAAATATTGTGCCATATTTCCTGAAACATACTCTACTGGTTTGGCTTAAGGCCACTGGGCTGGATCAATGATCAATTAATTTACGAACCGCAATTACAGAAAGATGAGCTGTTACAATAGCATGCCATTTGGGACCGCCACCACTATGTGGCAGCAAAATACCAAAATTAGTTTTCCTATTTTTTTTCCTTAGAGGAGGCATAGGGAAGTTACCAGATATCTAATAGGCAAAGGAGAAAAGGAATAATTAGATAGGACATATGGTAGGGGGGGTATGGAGAAGGAGGCCCCATTAATTGTTTAACCTTCTTAGAATCCACATCAAAAATTACAGTGAAAAACTGCCACCAAAATGTACTTAGACCTCCACGCATTTGAAATTATTTTATTCAGCATCAAAAAGACTGGTTCTTCAACTTTCAACGTTTTCCCCAGCAAATCTTTATTTGCAAGAAAATATTGCTAGAATCCAATGGCTAGAATGAGGAAATCAAATAATATCTATCTAGACTACTGAGTGTCAAGCAAGATACAGTTTACAAGGTCACAATACCGCAACGTTTGAATGACCTCTGTTGTGAAAACCGTCCAGGTTTAAAAATAAAAAAAGACACTCAAACATCCAGACAATATTTGAATTTAAGGCTGTGCCTGACAGATAGATGACATGAGGGCAAAAGGGGAGGCCATGTCCCCCTTTTGTTGGACATTTGGTAACCCTCGAATGCTGGATTTATTAGGCCAATCTAGAACTCAACAACTCTGCTACCATTCATGGCTGATTTCCAACCAGAAATCAAACCGTCAGAAATCACCATCGTAATCATCAATGATGCAGCATGAACAGGCAAGAACACTCACATTGTACGTACAGGTAATCTTATATTGTACTTATATTGTACGTACAGGTAATCCTTGACTTACGACCACAATTGAGCCCAAAATATCTGTTGCTAAGTGAGACATTTGTTAAGTGAATTTTGCCTCATTTAGTGAACTTTCTACTTAAATGAGTAATACAGTTGTTAAGGAAATCTAGCTCCGCCATTGACTTTGCTTGTCAGGCCATGAAAGGTGTCATAAATATGAGTCAGCTGCCAAGCATTTGAATTTTGATCACATGACCATGGGGGTGCTGCAACATTCATAAGTATGAAAACGGTCATAAGGCACTTTTTTCAGGGCTGTTGTAACTTCAAACAGTCACTAAATGAACCTTTGCATGTCACGTGTAATGTTCCATTTACCAGGATCAACATGATTTCCACCCTGTGCTTAATATTTAAAAACACGTCCCACAAACACTTATTATTATTAAATTATTATTATTATTACTGCTATGTAGGAAGTTTGCAGCAACATAAGACCTTCGACCAGCTGCAAGGTATCCTTGAGTTTTTAACTAGGAATGCAAATTGTCTTGTGAAATAGCAATATTAAGAGTAATTGTTAATGTTGTGTACTTCAAGGAAGAAACACCATAAAAAAGAAGCGACATCAAGCTCCTGTTTAATTCTTTTACACACTCTCCCACTTCTTTGTTACAGTAATAACCATTTCTAATTCTTCTTGAGCAGCATAATCGGATAACATATTTTAAAGTATTGAATAACTTATGATCACCATCTCCACTTGCCAGCATAGTGGTGGCTCTCTGGCAGACAATGTCACTATCCTAGTCCTGAAAAAGTCCCTGAGCTGTCCATCCCAAACATTTCCTTTACTATAACACTGGCACTGTAGTTTCTAGTATAGATTACAAGGTATTAATGCATATTCTGTATTAGGAAAATGACAGGAGAACTTCCAGACAGGGGACAGTTGCTCCAGGAATGAACCATGAGATAAACCATTACTTCTGCCGGTGATAGGACTTTGCCTTTATATATCCTACCTATTTAATTGGGGAGGTGGTGAATTTTGAATTCTATGACAACTGTAAATGCTGTTGTCTATGGAGATTCTCAGTCATCCAGGTCATAGGAGTTCCAGCGGTACTTGAGTTTCAAGAACTGAACTCTGAATCAGAACTGAAGAAGCTTCTTGGATGAGAAGTGAAACATCTTCATTGAGCAAAAAAAACAAAGAAAGTCCAGTTGCCTCTTTACATGCTGTTCTAAATAAAAAAACTGATATTATGTTTTCCATCCACTCCCATATGTAAATGAATAATTCCGCCCACTGTTTTCTCATTTTTAATGTAGTCATTTAATTCTCTAAATGCTTCAAAATAAATATATATATATGCAGTATATTTAACAATTATAATACACGCCTCCTTTCTAAAGCTCAGACTGCTGAAGGAACTGCTGACACGGTTCTACAAAGGTATCATTGAGTCCGTAATATGCACCTCAATAACTGTCTGGTTTGGCAATGCAACAAAACAAGATAAACACAGACTTCAAAGAATAATTAGAACTGCAGAAAAGATAATTGCTACAAAACTCCCCTCCACTGAAGATCTATACACTGAACGATCCAAAAAAAGAACGGGGAAAATAATTATGGACTCCTCACACCCTGGACATAATCTGTTTCAATTTCTTCCCTCTGGACAACGCTACAGAGCATTGCAAACCAAAACAACTGGACACCAGGACAGTTTCTTCCCTCATGTCATCAACCTACTAAACAGTTGATTCATAGGACAGCGTCAGTGCGGAAGGTATCCTTTGTGACAAGATGCAAATGGTTTTTGTGACTTTATAACATGACATGATGAATGTTACGCACTTTAAGACTATGAATGCATCTTACGCTTATATACACAATTGATTATGCCTATATATTCCTATATATACAAATGATCATGAGTATGCATATATATACAAATGATCGTGCTTATGCTTATATATTCAAGCTGTCTATGAATGTATCTTGATTGCATTCTTGCTGTGTATGTATGTAGGTATTGAGCACGATCACGGAAGACAAATTCCTTGTGTGTCCTGACATACATGGCGAAATAAAGACTGATTCTGATTCTGATCACTGCTCTATGGGGATACTGTAAGTTATAGGAACAAAATCTTGAAAGTCTGTTTGTGTTTCATCCTTCTCCCTCTTATGCCCCTTTAAGTCAGGGAGTAGCCAGCCTGAGGCTCCTTCTAATACTGCCTCCCTTTCCCTAGGCTCCAGGAATGCTTCTGTCTTTGTTTCTCTAACAGCTCCTGAATACAGGAAGTCCTTGACTTACAACAGTACATTTAGTGTTTGTTCCAAGTTACAACGGCCCTAAAAAAAGCGACTTATGGCCATTTTTCACACTTAGGAATGTTGCAGCATCTCAATAATCATGGGATCAAAATTCAGATGCTGGGCAACTGACTCGCATTTATGACGATTGCCGTGTTCTGGGGATATGTGATCTCCTTTCGCGATCTTCTGATGAACAAAGTCAATGGGGAAGCGCGATTCACTGAATGACCATGCTGCTAACCGCAATGAATTACTTAACAAGAAAGAGGCAAGTGGCAAGAAAGATTGCAAAATGGGGCAAAATTCACTTAACAAATGTTTCACTTTAGCAATGGAAAGCTTGGGTTCAATTGCAGCTGTAATTCGAGGACTACTTATATTCTCTTCAACGCTATCTCCATGGTTCTCTATCTCAGAGGTTTCCAACCTTTTTCAAGCTGCGGACCCCAAAACATGTCGTTGCTACATGGCGGACCCCATGCCCACAAATTCAACTGATTACTAATCGACAATTCATGTATATTACTTTCCCCAAATTTTTCTTGACCTGTCTGAGGACCCCCCTGGCAACTGGCCACGGATCCCAAGGGGTCCACAGACCATAGTTTGAAAACCTCTGCTCTACCTCTCTCTCACGCACTATAGTAAAGAGAATTCCTGGAATCCTGTCTATACCTGTTTACTGAACCTGGCCTACTTTGAAAGGTTGATACTTGGGAGGTTTTGACCAATTTTTAATGTTTTGAGGGGCTTCAGGGCACTTTAATAGCAACTAGCAGCATTAAGCCCATTGGGACCTCCTCGTTGCTGTTTTAATTTAAAAGTGGGAGGATGGGGTGTGTTTCCAAATGCTGACAACACAATCTCCACAAACCGGCGAGAATGGGGAGCTGTGTGCACCCTAAGAGCTATCTAGACCTCTTCTAACTGAAGACACCAGGAATTGAGACCTGGGATATTAAGCAATCATTGCAGTGTGGTTTTCCCTTTATGTTTTGTTCTGGCTAATGGCAATCAGGACTTGTTTAATGCTGGAGGACGGCTGGAAACGGCTGCAGCATTCCGTAAGTTTGAATTGCTATAGGATAGAATCGTTGCTCTTAGCCAGGAAGGAAGCAAGGGAAGAATTTCAAACAGAGCTGCAGTGGACATTTTACTAGGAGATATGGAGACTCTACAGTATCAGTCAAATGGGTCAAAAAACCTCTCAGACGCTCATTACCTGTCTGCCTTTCAGAATATGCTTGGGCACTGGGACTTTAATTTCCAAGTCGCTGTAGTCCTGAGACCACGTGTAGTTGTCTCGCACAGCTCCATTGTAACTGTCAGGATTTGCCTGGAATTGTTCCTGTTTCCTAAGGAAAAAAAAAGGGGGGGAGGGAAGACTGTATATCAATGGGATGGACATAAGAACCGCAATAACCCTTATAAGGCATACACCAGTTCTAGGAGGGCATCAGATCACCAGCCCACTTTCAGCAAAACCCTTCCCAAGATGCGACTCCCGCCCCTGTATCACTTTTAGAAGCCAGTTTACAGTCAGCCAGTACTGTTCCACCTGCAACAGTACAGGTTTTTGACTCTCAGTATCTTCAAGTAGCTTCCTCCTTCCGTTATATGAGCCAGGATGGTGCAGTGGTTAAAAGCAGCACTGCGGGCTATTTCTGCTGGCTGCCATCTGCCAGCCATTAAAGTTCAGCAGTTCGATTCTCACTGGCTCAAGGTTGACTCAGCCGTCCATCCTTCCGGGGTCGGTAAAAGGAGGACCCAGATTGTTGGGGGCAATTATGCTGACTGTGTAAACAGCTTAGAGAGTGCTTTAAAGCACTGTTAAGCGGTATATAAGTCTAAATAATAAATAAATAAATAAACAAAATATATTCAAGATGGACAGTATTTAATATTTTTATTGTTGTGTATATGGAGAGGCGTGGGTTTACACATGTTGTTTAGAGTATGTCTTAGGTGTGTGTTATGTATGTGTTTCACTTGGAGAGGGGCAAATAAATTTCATTTTTGATGTGTGTCGTTGTCCCACAGTAAAATGACAATAAAGATTTATCCTATCCTATCCTATCCGATCCGATCCGATCCTACCTTATCTTATCTTATCCAGAAAGTCAGAACTTTTATTCCAATATAGATAGTCCTCGACTTGCAACAGTTTGTTTAGTGACCATTCAAAGTCACAACGGCACTGAAAAAAGCGACTTATGACCTTTTTCACAGGTACCACCTTTTCAGCATTCCCAGACGCTTGGTAACCGACTCCTATTTATGACGGTTTGTCACGTCCCGGGATCATGTGTTCCCCTTTCGTGACCTTCAGACAAGCAAAGTCAACGGGAAAGTCAAATTCACATAACAACTGGGTTGCTAACTCATCAACTGCAGTGATTCATTTAACAATGGAAGCCAAAAAAAAAAAAAGATGATTGTAAAATAGGGCAAAATTCACTTGTCTCACTTAACAACAGAAAACTTGGGCTCAATTGTGGTCCTAAGATGAGGTCTACCTCTACATTCAATGTGAAGAAGCTAGTTCCAAAAGGCCGGCTGATGTGCCAGATTAAAAATGGAGGATGGAGCCTTCCCAGAAATAAGGCAAGCGAATCCTCTTCTCTGGCAAAAAAACAACAAATAACAGAAACCAACTATGCTAGACAAGAGCAACTGTTGATTCTAAAATGGATGGAATTACAATCTGGGCTAGTCCGGGTAAATCAGGATACGGCGGAGGTGAACATTTACATCAATGGAAAAGGGGCTTTTTTTATAAAACGTGAATTTAAATGTTTAATGGAAGATGGAAGGAATAGGTGTAAAATGTTATGAATATGATTAAGTAAGTACTACTGATAGAGGACGGATAATATGTTTAATTCAGTTGGCGAGTGCTGATTGGAATATTGAATTATGGATTTTTATGTTTTGTATGTTTGTTTCTCTGCTGAATAACTGTCGGTTGGGAAGGTGGTTATGTCTCTTTAGGCTACTCACACTCCCCCCGCCCCTTACATGCAGAAATCTTATCTAGTTCTGGGCAGCCTCCAAGACAAAAGGAAAAGTTAAAAATAGCATAACAAAAGGGTAAGTGCAGTCAGACTTAGTAACATGAGGGAGAAATCTCTTCCTCCCAAAAGGCAGAATCATAACATGGGGACAAGCCGGGAGACAACGGAACCCAGCAAACCTGGGTTTAAGCAGAAGACTAACTTTCCACTCGAGTTTTCAGCTTTCCCCCCCGCGTGTGGCATCTGTATTTACTTCTACTACCGCGTTTCCCCCAAAATAAGACCAGGTCTTGTATTCATTTCTGCTCCAAAATATGCACAAGTCACTAGGGCTTATTTTCGGGGTAGGGCTTATTTTTGCTGCTCCGTCTTCAGCTGCAATGGACGTACTTCCGGGAAATGCGTCCGTCTGGCTGACTGGGGCTTATTTCCGGGCAAACGGGGTGTTTAAATATGCTGGGTGATCACGGTGGCAGAAGACAGGTCGTGTTGCCCTTTCTGAGCCACTGGAAAACCCAGAGACCCTATCCTTGGTCTGGGGTCATCCAGGGTTGGCATGTCAAAGTCGTCTTAGCTTCCTGTAATAGCAATAGCACTTAGACTTATATACCGCTTTATAGTGCTTTACAGCCCTCTCTAAGCGGTTTACAGAGTCAGCATATTTGCCCCCAACCGTCTGAGTCCTCATTTTACCAACCTTGGAAAGATGGAAGGCTGAATGAATTGGTGAGAAAGTTCGTGAGAAATGGGGTGATGGGATGATGCCTAAGGTCGTGGTGGCGAACCCACAGCACTCGTGCCGCAGTGGGCACACAGAGCCCTCTCGGCGAGCTGTCACCCCAAAGCCGCACATGCTCAGAAGGGAGTAGCGGCGCCAGGCGATGACATCATGGGGCCATGCACATGCTCAGAAGAGAGTAGTGGCATCGGGCGATGACATCACAAGGCCATGTGCATGTTCAGAGAGTAGAGGCGCCGGGCGATGACATCACAAGCCACAACTCATTAGCTGTGACTCGTCCGAGTACTCGATGCCTAAAAGGTTAGTCATCAGTGGCCTATGGAATGGTTAGATAAGAGAGGGCAAAGCCTGCAGCTGCATAATAGGCAGGGTCTTAGAAGAGCCGCCCCCCTTCCTTAAGCTCTCAGGCTAAAAGGGAGATGGTGGCAAAGTTGCACTTTCAGACGTGCAAGATTGGTGTCATCCCTCGCAGGTAAATCAGACAGGAAGCGCAACCCAATGAGGTAATTCTATTTCACTGTAAGGCTACATTAACAGAAAAATCTGAAAGTATCAAATTCACTAAGCAGTCAGAGTACTATATAACCAGACTTAGCTTACCAAAAATTAAAATGTCAAACATTTTGAACAGAAATTAGCTTGGTTAATGCAAAAGAACTGTGGGTGTTGAGCTGCTCAGAAAAAAAACCCCATCAAGCCACTTATATAAATTATACCTGAGCAATATTTAAAGTGGGAATTTCCTTTTGTTTCTGTCTAGCTGCAGGGATCTGCGTGCTTATACGTCAATTTTCAGTGGCAACCAGATCTGTTAGCGCATCTGTTTATTATCCTATTATATATTTTAATGAGAAATATTAGTTACATTCCACAGGTTCTCAAGTGGACTCCAGATTAAGGGACCGAGCAGACCTTAGATACTAAATACACGTTTGCATTCAGAGTTTCATGCATACAAGAATTTGGGGTCGTGCGATCTTCTGACGAGCAAAGTCAATGGGGAAGCCAGATTCACTTAACAACCGTGGCAAGTGAAGGTTGTAAAATGGGGCAAAATTCATTTAACCAAAGTCTCACGTAGCAACAGAAATTTGGGGCTCCGTTGTGGTCGCCAGTCAAAGGACTACCTGTACTCAAGGGTAACTAAAAAAGATTAAAAACTTTCTATAAATTTTGCAATTCCTCTAAATAAACCCGTGGGCTGGTGCCTCTCTGAACACTTCAGAATAAGAATTTTGATTATGCATTGATAGAGCAGCTTCCCCAATCTGGTGCTTTTCAGATGATATATTCGGACGGAGTCGTGTAAGGTCAATCTAGAAAATGTCAAATTGTTTAGCATCTCAAGCAGGGTTGGTAAACAGAACCGGCCTTTAATAAGTAGGATTCTCACAATAAGAATTATGGATGAAAAACAAAGGCAGCCACACCCAGAACGCAGGTTGCTAAACACCAGACACGCATGAAATAGTTGTGCGACATACACAAGGCGATATTTTCTTGGGGAACTCTACTAGCACGGGGACAAAACTGCGTGTGCGAGCTTGCGGTCTGCTTTTCAGTTGTGAAATGAAACCTGGCAGATTCTGCCTCTGTTTCTGGCTTGAAGGGAGGACAGGGAAATATCCCTTGCCAGCGTCAAGCCCCAGATAGCCTTGCAAGACAGACAGCTGATCTCTAGCTGTCCAAGGCAGAGCGCCAGCTTGTGCCGAGTCTCCCACTCTCTTCCTGGCTTAGTCAAGCAGATGCAGACCTGCCATTCAGCCTCTGACCGAGATGCCAGCAGGCTCTTAAGTGCCCGTTTTCTCATT
>JANHFO010000002.1:588919-607547 GCA_032468095.1 Pareas carinatus
AAATATGTCACAAAACACATTCATCATGCCATACAATTCTTTTTTAAAAGATTTGGGACAGTCTATATTGAACAGTCATAGAATACTAGTAATCAATCTACAAGTCAGACTAAGATACTAAAGGACACAAGTATTATATATTTTAAGATGTAATCAACAGTTTGCCTCTTATAAGTCTTATGCCTTAAAAAATAGGATGAACCGTACTACTGACGAATACAAGTACAGGACTGAGTTCCTCAGTACTCATGTTTCCTGCTATAATCCCAGTAGAACAGGTGAAGGGGGTTTACTCCTTTGAGCTTCTATAGAAACATTCTGTGGGAGAAATAAATCTCTACTATTAAGCTGTTTCTGGCCCTTGTCCTTTAAGATCTGCTAGAACAAAATTTCTTAATTAAGTCCTGTGGGATAGAAAGAGAGGTAGCAGTAGCAGACCTGATAGGTAGGAATGGAATCCCAGCCAGACCTTTGTCTGCACTCAGAAAATTGGTTCCTGCAATCCTTTTGTCACTTTATCAGAAACAAAGACGGGGAGGGGAGGATTCTAATTTTCTTGGGGATCAATATCTGTTCCTGAGAAAGGAACATTAGAAAATTGGTGAACCTTGCCTTGCATTTAAGTCCACTTTAATGAGCTCTTCCTCATCGATTATACATGTGCTTATTGGGCAAAACGTATTGTACTGTTGTTTCTGTAGTACTTTTTAAAATCTGAAGTGTCTCATTATATTACGTCTATAGACATAATATAATCTTTTGTGTTTGTAGATGGTTGAAATTCTTATTCATTGTGCTGAACGAACCATGAAGAAGTGTCCTGACCAGGGTAAAATCCAAGTGATGGAGCAACATTTTCAGGTATCATACTTTAGACTTAATACCAAAGGGGGCATAGTTAAAAGGAAGAAGGAGCAATAACTTTTCCTCTTGATTATCTTCAAGAGGAAAAAGGAATTTTGATCTTAGGCATTAATATTATTATCACATATTTTTGGTTCATAGCCAATTTATCATATAAATGGAAAATTCATATTGATTATTATTATTATTTAGACTTATATACCGCTTAACAGTGCTTTACAGCACTCTCTAAGCGGGTTATACAGTCAGCATATTGCCCCCAACAATCTGGGTCCTCATTTTACCGACCTGGGAAGGATGGAAGGCTGAGTCAACCTTGAGCCAGTGAGAATCAAAGTGCTGAACTAATGGCAGATGGCAGTCAGCAGAAATAGCCTGCAGTGCTGCTTTTAACCACTGCACCATCCTGGCTTTGATGGAAGGATGAGTCAACCTTAAACCGGTCAGGATCGAATTACTGGCAGTCAGCAGAATCGGCCTGCAATACTGCACTCTGACCACCACGCCACCATGGCTCTTAAAATCCCATCAGGCCTATTCCAATGATTTACAGGCAGCATGGACAATTTTTCCCTTCTCCTCCTGAGCTGCACGCTTGTGAAGCAGCTACTCCGTTGCTGTGCATCTCTGACCCTGGCATAATGGAACTCGAGAGGAATCCCCGCTTATGGCTTTTACTTCCTCAAAGAACTGGGCCAAATAGTCCTGGTCTCTTTGGCTGGAAGTTACAGGTGGGAAAGGATGTGGAAGAGCAGAGATATACTCACTTTTGGTGATGCAGTGCTCGGCCGGCAGCAGCCGCTTCTTGATCAAGCCTTGCAGAACGGACCGTACCGAAGGCCTGTGCACCAATTGCAGGACAAAAAGGTGGGACTGAAACGAAGAAAGAAGAGAAGTCACCAGAGGAAGGGCTAGACGGAGCCACGGATTGTATTCCATCACAAAGTCTTGTCAGCTCTGCCATCTTCAGCATGTCTTCACTCTAGAGGACCCCACCCCAAACAAAGAGAAGCTAAACTTACACAGCAGCAAGCCGTGACTGTGATCTGGATGGTGTTCCTGCCGGGTTGGCAGACCTGCTTCAGGTAGAGGGGCTTGTGTGAAGTCTTGTTGTCTCCCCGCTCGATGGTCAGAGGGGTGGCGTTCACGCTGACCTGGACTGAGGCCGGCCAGTTGGTGTTCATCTGCCGGTCCTCGTGATGGTAGCATTTAAACTGCAGCTCTAAGTCAGGCCTGAGAAGCAGAGAGGAACCACAAAACACCCTTTTTTTAAAAAAAACCCTTGGAAAAGGCAGGGAGGCCAAGAGGATGAGAACTTTGCAATGGGAGAAAACTCTGGTCCTCCCATCTCTTTTGGCTGTGAATTACAGTTTTCATCTGCTGTTGGAGCACAACTCCTAGCGGCTGCAGAGAACAGTGGCAAAAAAGCGATGGGTGCAGAGATGTGTAGCGGAACAACACCTGGAGGGCCACAGTTCCTCATCCTTATTCTAGATTCTTCTCTCTAGGAATGCAGAACCTCCCCCCTAAAGGAGGGTTTCCTAACCCTGGCCATTTCCAGGTATATGGACTTCAACTCCAAGAATTCCAGAGACAGCATGACCATTGCTGAGAATTTGAGTTGAACTCCTGTCACTTTCAATTTATTTATTATTTAGACTTATATACCGCTTAACAGCGCTTTACAGCACTCTCTAAGCAGTTTACACAGTCAGCCTATTGCCCCCCCCAACAATCTGGGTCCTCATTTGACCGACCTCGGAAGGCTGGAAGGCTGAGTCAACCTTGAGCCTGTGAGAATCGAACTGCTGAACTTTCGATGGCTAATGGCAGATGGCGGTCAGCAGAAATAGCCTGCAGTACCGCTTTTAACCACAGCGGCATCCTGCTCCTTTGCCAAGGTTGGGAAACTCTGTCCCAGAGACAGGGGAAATTCCCCCCCTGCCCCCAGCAAAGGGAAGATCCTTCTTCGTCTGTTGAGATTGATGACATTGTTTACTTATACAGAAAAAGAATGCCTACAAATGCCTAAGGGAGAAGGGCTAGAATTTCTTTTTAAGTGAACGTCTCTCTCAAACAAACCTGTCAACTGGTGATCCGAACTAACTAAATTAGCCGAATAACATCCAAACACCTACCCTAAATGTTAACAGAAATGGCAGCACTAGTTGGTAGCTGCCGTTTTCCCTTTAACTCTCTGCTGCTTTCCCCCCACCGTTTCTCAACGGACAAAGCAGATCCTTGAATAACCTCATTTGCATATTATTGGGTTTTTTTTCCATCTCCCGCAGAGCATTTTCATCTTTTCTCCAGAACTTTCATCTACCCGCGAAAGAGCATCTTACAAAGTTCAGGCCGATTGCCGGATGCAGCCCAGGGAGTCAGAATAAAACAGAACCTGTTGCTTTTTTTTTTTTGCAAAAACAGCCAATTAGAATATCTCACCCGAAGGTGGATGGCTGTTCTCGAGGCTCCCCTGTGCTATTTCAGAAAGGAGATTTGGAGCCAGGCTGTAGGGGTGGTGGTGGTCAATGTGCTATTATGCAGAAAGGTGGACTTGAGATCAGAAAGAGGTCCAAGAAACCCTTTCTGGTCTTCGGGACTGTTGGAGCTGGGATGCAAATTTTATTTATTTATTTATTTATCTATTTATTTAGATTTGTATACCGCCCTTCTCTCGAAGGACTCAGGGCGGTGAACAGAAAACATAAAAATTTAACATTGAACTTTAAAAAACAATATTTACAAAATAACGGTTTTGTTCCAATGTGGACTCAAAAGCAACGATGGAGCAAATTCTAGTTTATCCTCTGCTCCCAGGTCACCACCACAAAAACAAACAAACAAGGAACCATGCCGTGTTCTGGTTTCAGCTTTCGACCCGTCTTTCAAAAGCACTTGACGTCAGGGCTGCAGAAGTCCATTCTGGGTTAGAGAAGAAAGCAGGCGATACGTTTGCTTAGGAGCGAGAGAGCTTGGGGAAAACACCACCGGTCTCACCTGAGCATCAGAGTCTTGTAAACAGAGTCCCTGAGCTGGAAGACGTGGTTGCTGACCGCCAAGTTGTGCTGGAGGCGGAAAGGCTCCAACACCACCCCGTCCCGGACGGGGAAAGTCAAGCGCAGCTCATCACAAGGGTTTCCTGGTGGGGCAAGGCAAGAGAGTGGGCCGATCACGAGGGGAAGGTGCACGGCCATGGGCCCGGGGAGGATGTGGGGCAGAGGAGGAGCCAAGGCGGGTGCGGAGGGAGCCAGGCTGACCCAGCAACAGGGGACATAGTAAGGGATTGCCCGGGCTGTGGGGCAGGGCAAGGGGCAGCCCGGCGGAAAGGCGCTGCAGGGGGCGTGAAGGACAGGTCTGGCTTCCGCCTTGACTCCTCTGGCGCTCTCGTTTCCTTTCCTCCCTCTCATTCTGTTGAATTCTGCAAGCATTTGGGGGACCGGTCTCGGCACTCGCTCTTCTTTCTCTTAGCCTACTCCCACTGCAAGTTAAGGAAGGCTCTGAGGAAATTTTTTTTCTTCCCCCTGGCACCAAACTGCCACTCCTTAACTGCCACGGAACGCCCCCGGCCCCCAAAATTCCACCGCTCTGCAAGTGGTCCCAAATTCACAGCAAGGTCCAGAGCCCAGCCAATGGGTAGAATGCAGAGGGGACGCTTCTCCAGGACTCAACCATTTTGAGCTGAAGGTGTGTGTGTGTGTGTGTGCACGCACACACTGAGAAGTACAGGCACACCTGTGTGAACTGTGGGGGCCCTCATTTTTCAGGTGCCTTGTGGGGAAAGTTGCTGCCCTGCTCATTTAAAACTAATGAGGGAGAAGTCCAGGATGAATTTTTCTTGGTTTAAAAAAAAAAAGTGCGAGTTTTGCAAAATGGAGTGTGGTTCAGTCAAGAAAAGCTCGACCACTTGAATGCTATGTTGGTTTTCCTACCTCGTTGGGTACTACCCCACCGAGTTTCACAACTGAAATGGTCTACGCATATTGTATATGAATAAATCCATGAACCCAGCAGTTGACATTATTAAATGATGCCCCACCCCCACTGGGAGAAGTCATAAATCAGTCGGAATAGAAGGGCCTTTTCTGCGTCGAATACTTGCCAGATGGAGAAGGATGCAAAGAACCGATGTTGGGAGTTGGGGAAGGATGCAAAGAGTTGATGTTGGGCTTGATGTCCGGAAGGAATGGTGACTTCACATCCTGTCCTGGGGACATGTAGGGAGGGATATTGCTTCCAGGGGTCATCGGAGGTGTGGGGTTACCAGGTAGAGGAGAGCTTGGATAGCCAGGCATGGATCTTCCCGGCTGAAAAGAGAACAGAATCATAACTCGGAGGTTACTAAACCTTACGAAGCTTCAGCTCATCTTCTATTAAAAGCAACCCCAAGCTTGACACCATCGGATACAAATTGAAAGTCTCCTGAATGTTGGACCAGGAAAACGATGGCTGCGTTTACATCCTACTGAACTGATCTTTTCCAGACTAATGTCCTCAAGATGCATGAACCCCACGGACACAAAGAAGTGGGGGAAATGCGCATGTGTGTGCATTGAGGCTTCCGTCCCCCCTTTTTTCAATGAGTCTCTCCCACCCAGCTATTATTCCCCTAAAGTGATTACTAAGAATTACGTAATAGGAAGAATGAACGGAAGACTATTTAAAGCAGAGACCTCCAACCACGGCAACTCCACGACTTGTGGACTTTGACTCTCAGAATTCCCCAGACAAGAGCTGGGGAACCCCACAGGTCTTAAAAGCCTCCTGAATTTCTCCTGAATTCCCTTGACCCTTATACCTTATGTCTTTAAGGAGAGACTGGACAGCCACTTGTCTGAAATGGTCTCGGGCAGTGGTGGCGAACCTATGGCACGGGTGCCAGAGGCGGCACTCAGAGCCCTCTCTTTGGGCACATCTGCCATCGGGCCTAGCAGATTTTTTTACTAGAAAGCCAGAAGGATGCGGGGTTCCCCTCCCCCTCTCCACGCATGCCTGAGGACATTTCTGACATCAACTGCCCAGCAACCCAATGGGAGTGCTTCCCCGCCCATCTGGGATAAGGCGGGTGGCTCAAATGCGGCACGAAGTGTGTGGAGAAGGTGAGAGAGGAGAGGAGCTAAGTTGCAGGGGAGCATAGCTCACAACAGGTCACAGAAACTGGGGAAGGCTGCTGGGAGACCCGTTGTTGGGTATGTGGAGCGTGGGGGGTTGTCAATGGCTGCGGGGAGTGCTGATGGCTGCAGGGGTCACTGATGGCCATAGGGGGTCATGGAGTGGTCACTGATGGCTGCTGGGGGGTCGTGGCAGGTCACCGATGGCCCTGGCGTGTTGCCGTGTGGGCACTTTGCGATAAATAAGTGGCTTTGGGGTTGCAGTTTGGGCACTCGGTCTCCAAAAGGTTGGCCATCACTGGTGTAGGGTCTCCTGCTTGAGCAGGGGGCTGGACTAGAGGTCTCTCCAAGGCACCTTCCCGCTCTTTTCTGATTGATTGATCTGGCACCAATTTAGTGTCAAACTTTAGTTGATCAGATTCTGGAACAAATCTGGAATACGTCCACAGGTCATAAAAGTTGCCACGGTTAAGATACCCCTGCTTTAAAATATCGAACCCTTACAACCGTGCACACAAAGACGAGAGAAATAACGCAAGCCTCCATGCAAGATCAAGGCACTATTTCTTCCTGGTGGGGAGGCTGTCCTGATTTTCACAACAGCAAAGAGAAGCCAGTTTGTTATCACACGGCTGGTTTTATCTCCTGGATTTTTCAACTGGAGCCTGGTGGTGGGCCCGTTCTCATTTTTCGCTAGTCCTCAGCCCCCTCTGAACAGCCCAAGTGTTTCACAGAAGCAACCGTTTCCTTTTATCTTTACAGACTGTCTTTAAAAATAATAATATCGCATGTCAGGCTTCTCAAGCTGAACTGACAGTGAGTAAACGGGGACATAAAGAGACAAGACTTCCTGACCGACTGTAGATCGCACAGAGATTTCTGTGTGCCAAATACGAATTCTATTCATACCTCAATCCATGTCCAACATCTTGCTCTTTTCTTCCACCCATTTTATGAAAAGGGCTAGAAACCGTTCTCTTATAGATGAGAGAGACCGTTTACCCGTCTCTTCTTTGGGGGACTACAAGATCTGGTATCGGATTGTGAGCTTTTGATCATGTGAAAACTATTCCTCTCGTATTTCAATCCCCCCCCTCCCCAAATGTCTGTTTTTTCCCCCAAATTAAAATGTTGGGGGGAAAATACGCCCACTCTTGACCACACCAAGTGGGGGCTCTTGGAGGTGGAAATATAGTGTTATTTTTTGTTGAGTGAAAAACTATGACCCACAATAGAGAGTAAGAGCTAACCCCTGACACAAGAGAAAAGGAATTAAAAATGGACAAAAATAACTTGCAAAAAGATGCAAGAGAGTGGCTCTGGTTAACACATTATACCCCCTTTCTCTAACTCAACTGGCAGAGATTTTTCTCCATTTTTTTCAAGCTGGATGAGAAAGGAAAAGAGGGTAGTCAAAGAAATGAACCCTGCAGGAGGTTGCTGGTCATTCAAAGCTAATGTAAAAATACACAATGTCAAAGCCTTGCTTTACATGATGCGCCATTGGCTTCAATTGTGTCTGTTTTGAGAAACAAGACAAGTGACCCAATGAGGACTACGACCTTGTGCTCTGTGTGTGTAAGAGGAAAGAGAAATGGATGAATGGGGGAATTTGTGAAGCCGTGTTATGGGTGGGTAACAACCAGGAAGAATATTGTGAAATTTATGTAAACCACATGAATGAATCATCCTGGAATGCAGAAAAGAGCGGGGAAGGTCATCTCCAGCCCCCACAAAGGGAGGCTAAAACAGGAAGAACAATTGCAAAACTTGGGTATGTCTAGTCTAGTGAAAAGGAGGCCTCGGGGGTGACACGATAGCAGTGTTCCAATATTTGAGGGGGCTGGCCCAAAGAAGAAGGGGCCAGCCTGTTTTCCAAAGCACCTGAAGGCAGGGCAAGAAGCGACAGATGGAAACTAATCAAGGGGAGGACCAATCTAGAAGTAAGGAGAAATTCCCTGGCAGTGAAAACAATCAACCAGTGAAACAGCTTGCCTTCCTTCCTTCCATTCATCCCATCCATCCATACAGCAATAGCAACAGCAATAGCACTTGGACTTATACATCACTTCATAGCGCTTTACAGCCCTCTCTAAGCGGTTTACAGAGTCAGCATATTTGCCCCCAACAATCTGGGTCCTCATTTGACCGACCTCGGAAGGATGGACGGCTGAGTCAACCTCGAGCCTCATCAGAATCGAATGTCTGGCAGGCAGCAGAGTTCGCCTGCAATGCTGCACTCTAACCACTGTGCCACCACGGCTCTACATCATTGCCAAATACCTAAGAAAGCCTCACCAGGAGCAAAGAATAGAACTCACCCCATTTATAGTAGCTTGTCCATAGCTACTGAAGTTGCCTCCATTGAAATTGGCATTTTGACCATTGAACTGATCAGTAGGCTAGAAAGAGGAAAGCCAAAAAACATTTGTTACTAGAGTAACCTGGGCCCTGATTCCCAAGGCAAGAGCAATCCATCTGTCTAGTTCAGAGGTCTCCAACCTTGGTCCCTTTAAGGCTTGTGGACTTCAACTCCCAGAATTCCCCAGTCCCCTGAAAGGGACCGAGGTTGGAGACCTCTGCTTTAAAAGACCAAATGGAATTTAAACGGCGCGTCGAGTCATGTAGCCATGACATGCTTTGAGGTCCGCACCTTGAAAAAGTTTGAAAAATCTCTGGCCTAAGCATTATTGAACTTTTGTCTCAGGCCCGGCTTAACGTCCTCCCATCCACATTATGTTTATGTAACTCTTTTTCTTACGACAGGTAGTCCTCAACTTAAGACTAGATTCATACAGTGCAATGAACCAGACCAAAAAACCACACCCTCTATTATACCTCAGCACAAATTGAGGATTCGGGAGGTATGATATGGGGCTCAAGTGATCTAACACACACACACATCAACTGGAGCCAGTTTCACCAGGCACAACTGGTTGCATTAAAGCCTCAAGAAACAATGTCCGACCTGCGCCCCCCCCCTTTTTTTTTTATTGCTGGCTTACTCTATAACCTTGAGAACATTTTCTTCTGGCCTGTGAAAATTATTCCCACAACCTCCATGAACTCAGGTTGGGAAGAGTTGTTCTTACGACTGCTGGCTGAAGATGAGAGCGGTATTTTAAAAGCTTAAAATCATTTCCCCTCCCTTTAGAATCCTTTGTGTTCATTGTCCAGAATTTTGGTAGCTGAAGGTCCCCCCCTTCCCGCTGCCTCTGAAGGGCACGCAGGCTGGAGAAGGCCTTTCCTTACAAAACCACCAGAATAGCAGCGCAAAAAGCACTGGAGGCACAGATGTCTCCCTCCCTCCTTGGGGAGATGCTCTCTTGATGCGTTTATCATTCTGTTGGGAATCTGCTTCCTCTCCTTACAGAAATGAACGTCTGTAGGTCTCTTTCACCTTCACTGAGAATCTGGCACAGCTGTTCCCATAGCAACGGGAGTACCTTATAGTATGGGCCGCTAGCGCTGGAGGCAGAGAGATAATGGCTCACTCCCTGTTGCAGTGGCAACCTGTGTCCGGGATAGGAGGGGGATGGAGCGGATGGTTGAGGCACGTTCGTGGCGTACTGTCCGGCTTGAGAGGGATACTGACCGCCTTGTATGTATTGCTGTGCTGGATAACCCTGGAAGAGATCCAAAGGGGGGAGGGGGGATAAAAAAAAGGCAGGTGAGCGATGGCAACATACAACGATGTTATCTGGATCTGTAAACTGCTTTTAAAGAAATAAATGGAGGGAGGGATTGACAAAGAAGTGCATCAAGACTTGGAAGAATCAACTGGAGGGTGGTTTGAGGGTGTCTTATGTCTCTGCTACCCACTGGGCCCATAACCCATCAAACCTCGTAAAAATGAGTCAGAAAATGTTTGTCCCGCCCAATCTTCTCTGGCTCCGGGAATCCCAGAGAGATGCAGGGGGGGCTGTAGGTAGCTTGCAAACGGCTCACCTCTTTGCTGAAAGGTTATGGGGAATTCTGAGAGATCCCCCCCCTCCAACATCTTACTTGGGACTGTCTCCTGGTGTTAATTTCCTTGACCGGAGGGTGACAGGTGTGGTCTCTGTCATCCTGTTTCAGGTTACGGTCAGTGAGACTAACCGATTCAGCAATGGCACCGTTTCAGCTAGTTAAGAGACAAAGCAACTTCCCAAATTGTAGGCAACCAGAACAATAATGGCTAGGGTCGATTGCAGTGATGGCGAACCTATGGCACACGTGCCACAACGGGCATGCAGAGCCCCTCTCTGTTGGCACGCGAGCCAAGTCACCCCAGCATCATCCCAGAGCTGAGCATGCTCAGAAAGAGAGTAGCGGCACCAGGCGATGACGTCACAGGGCCATGTACATGCTCAGAAAGAGAGTAGCGGCGCCAGGCGATGACGTCACGAGACGCGACTACTCATTCGGGCACTCGGTGCCTAAAAGGGTAGCCATCACAGGTCCATTGCATTCATTTTGAGCCTAGATGAAATTTGCAAGTCCAAGAAATTGGCAGCTATCAATATTTCAGGAGGGAGAATAGAAGGCCCAACCTACTTAAAGACTTCCAATAGGCTTTCCTGAGATTGGCCTCATGCGTTTATCTCTCGCAACCTCCCATCAACGCGTGCTATCTTGGGGCCACGGATACTTTTATGTATACACAGGTGAGTGGGTTCCAAAACTAAGAGTGGAAGTAGTACAAGATCACCATTGAGCCCGACAGTTCCGTTGTTAAGTGAGACATTTGTTAAGTTCATTTTGCAACTTTTCTTGCCAACGTTGTTAAGCAAATCGCTGCGGTTGATAAGTGAGCTACTTGGTGGTTAAAAGCGAATCTGATTTTGCTTGTCAGAAGGTCACCAAAGGGGATCCCATGACCTCGAGACACAGTGACGGTCATGAATACGAACTGGTGGCCAAGCGTCTGAATTTCAATCACATGATCACGGGGGATGCTGCAATGATCATGTCTGAAAATGGTCCTAAGTTCCTTTTTTTCAGTGCCGCTGTAACTTTGAGCAGTCACTAAAGGAACTGTGGTAAGTCAAAGACTACCTGTAGTTTTGGGTAGGAAGAACTTCCTGTTTCGGCTCTATCGTTTTCTTTTCCCTAGACTGAAACCCTTGTAGTTGGTTGCAGGATATTAACTAGTTTCTATAAAGTCTGCCCTCTCTAACACACTCAGCAAGCTGGCAGAGGAATTCTGGGAGTTGAAGTCCACAAGTCATAAAGCCGCCAAGGTTGGAGAGACCCTTGCCCTAACCACACCCAGTATTCAAAGGCTAGTACTCACTGTTTACTACACCACTCTTCCCCTGTTCTATAATATCTCCTGCTCCTTCACTCCTTCGTTTTGCAAGTAACTCTTCTATTTGCTTGGGCTGCTTCAGCTATTTTACTTTCTCAAACACAACCCCCCCATCCTCTCTAGAGATGGGGAAACCTGGAGGAAAAAACCCCATAAAAATTGGGAGGGAGGGAAACAGAGTTTTTGTTGTTGTTTTCCCAAAGTTTCTGGAAAACTTGGGAAAAAAGGAGTGTGGAACACGTTCTTTTCCAGCGATAAATAATATATCGATGAGGTATTCAAACATATAGTTTTGAATACCATGTCATAGATATATTATTTATCATTGGAAAAGAACATATTCCACATTCCTTTCCCACCCCCAAGTTTTCCAGAAAAAAATAGAAAACAAACCTGTTTTCCCTCCAATTTTTCTGGGTTTTTTTCCCAGGCCTTCCTATCTCTAATCCTCTCAAACTTGGCATACTGGGATTATATGCCCAAACCCCAAAGGTTATCTTGACTAGAAATTCCAGAATTAAAAGTCCCAGCACAATGGAGCGACACTCGGATGGGGAAGACCTCCTTGGCGGGGGACCCCGGTTGCGATCTATGGCCCCAAAGCTTGAGCTTCCAACCTCTTCCGCCCTGGGCACACACCTCGCTGGAATAGGTTCTCTTGATGCTTTGCCGGGGCATCTGCTGGCCTTGTGGCGGAGTAGGGTAGGCGTGCTGTGGCATTCTCTGCCCAGCGTACAGGGCGCTCATTGCAGGAGTCCTGGCTGTTGTCATGTTCATGGCTGACATCCCAGATGCGCTCAACATGTTGGCTGGATTCATCCCGGGAGGTACAGTTGGTCCTCGGGGCCCCGAATGAGGAAGGAATTGATTGTTGAAAGCCTGCCCAGCGCCCATCTCCGGAAGAAGAAAAGGGAAAGAAGTTAAACAGTATTCGGTACAAAGCCAGACTTTAGGGAAATGAGTCTGCAGGATCAACTACACCACGCTGGATGCTCTAGCCGTCACAAATTCTAATGCTTCGGCTCAACTCAGCTTGCATTTAAGCACAAACTGTTAAGAGAAGATACGAAATGGCACATCAACTTGTAAGCCATAGTTCTCTCCTTTGCAGGTTTCCTCACCTTGGCTCACAATCATTTCAACTCGAAGCCCTTGTAAAGTTGACTGTGCTCATTTCTCAGTGAACAATTAGTAGTCCCCTCGTTTTGATGAGTAGATTTAGGGCTGAAAAGCTCATGATTTCTCCCTTCTTTTTGTGTTCTGACTATCGGAATCTATTCATTTCTCTCCACTGGCTGTGCTAGTTTTGGCGATTGGTGGCCTTCCTGTTATGTGGACAGTCCATACCCTACAGCTGCTGCTGAAGGCTACACCCAAAGAATGTCATTGTGCCTGCTTGCATACAGAAGGTCTCTGGCACTTGAGTAAAGGAATTCCCCTCCCCCCAAAAAAGGAAAGGTGTCCCTGCATATTTTACTCCGCTAGTCATTGCCGACTTTAGGGGGGCGGTTGTTCATCTCCGTTTCAAGAGCATTGAGCCAGCGCTGTCTGAAGGCATTTCCACAGCCATGTGACCAGCATGACATCATGGAGCGCTGGGACTTTCCCACCAAAGTGGTACCTATTTATCTACTCGCAGTTGCATGCTTTAGAACTGCTAGGTTGGTAGGAGATGGGGCAAGGACAGGAGCTCATCCTACCATGTGGCGTCCGGGTCTCGAACCTGGGCTGCCGGCTTTCCAGTCAACAAGCCCAGGGTCTTAACCGCTGAGTCACTGTGCCCACCCCTCAACTTGTGGACTGACTGCATGCGATGTCTTGGGTGTTCTGAGGTGGCCCCCTCTTCGGGTGGGCGCTCCCGCAAGCTTCACAATTCTGCCTCTTGGACTTGTTTTCACAAAGTATACATAAGACGGGCACATCTCATGCGCCTCTTCCGCCATCGGGTGGGCCCTTTCCCTCCCTCTTGTCCCACATGAAATAAACGTGCTCGGCTTACCGCTCCGTACTGACTCAACTCCTGGCTCTGCTTTTCTTGCAAGGCAGCCACCGTGGCCGTGGCTGTGGCCGTGGCCGTGGCGGCGGCGGCTGCCACAGCGGCTGCAGCGGCTGCCTGGGTGAAGTCTGCCGGGGGTCTCCCAGTATGAGAAGGAATGCCCATTCCCCCTGGGCCGTTTGGGCTCCCTGCATAACTAAGAGAAAAGACAAGGGATAAGCCAGGTTGCAAAGGTTCCATTCACCCTCATGATGGCCGCCATCTTAGCATCTGATTCGGACAGACAGAGGTGTGGAACAGCTGGAGCGACAGGATGAATCGGGAGGCCTCAGAATTGCCGCCGAATGGAGGAAAAACAAGGACAGGCAGTCCTACACCTATGGCCATCACTGAGCTCAAAATTCATATTCCCGGGTGAGACATCTGTTCAGTGAGAATTGCCCCATTTTATGACCTTTCTTGCCACAGTCATTAAGTGAATCGCTGCAGTGGCTAAGCTAATAACACAGTTGTCCAGTGAATCCGGCTTCCCCAACGACTTTGCTTGCCAGAGGGTTGCGAAAGGGAGTCGTGAGGACCCCTGGAACACCGTGACCGCCATAGGTATGAGTCAGCCGCCAAGGATCTCGCTTCTGATCACCGGACTATGGGATACTGCAACAGTCGTACGTGTGGGAAATGGTCATAAGTTACTTTTTCCAGAGCCGTTGTAACTTTGACTGGTCACTTAATGAACTGTTGTAAGTCGAGGGCTACTTGTTTTTGTTCTCCTTAGTAGATAATGGACACTACTTGGACCCAAGGCTGAAGTGGATTTGGACAAGGTGCATGTAACATTGTCATTGTCATCGCCCCCACCCCGATTCATATCCTGCCTTTCATGAAGGAGCCTCAGCAAGTGCCAGCTGATGACCAGCCTTGAAAGTTAAACTGGGTCAGGCCTGCTAGAAATCAGGGGTTGCCAACCTTGGTCCCTTTAAGGCTTGTGGGAAATATTTCTGCAAGTCCTTCAAAGGGACATCAGTTTGCTTAGCCCTAGCACTCCCCTAAGCTCTGCCCCTAAGCATTGAGAATTCAGGGTCTGTAAGAAATCACTGGCCAACAAGCCAGAGGAAAACAAACACAGCGGCACCTCAGTATTCGGCTCCTCTCAAAGTTGTCAAATTTGGTACTCAACGGATTTTGGTGCAAAAGTTTTGCCCCAGTACTCGTCATTTGTTTGGATCCTGGTGCTCAAGCTGGAAGCTGCTGGGGTCAGTTGTCCCGTGACTCACTACCCCCAGCCGAAACAAGGGGTCACACATTAATTACGGGGTTTGTTTGACACCCATCATTTTTAGTAGTTGTTGCGCCTCTCAGGGCCACTTAATGACAAATACTGAGGTGCCACTGTACTCAGAACTGCTTGGAGTGGCAATCAAGAGTAACTTCTGAAGGCTGCACTAAGTGGTGTGCTTGCCAAATTATGGAGGCTGGAACCTATTTCAAGAACACCACAAGATCTTTGCCGTTAGGGTAGGACAACTTTTATAGCCAGAGTTAAGCAGCCCATTGGGCACGTGCAATGGAGAATATTAAATTCGGAAAAACCATTGAGAATTTCCTTCTCTGGCTTTATTGAGGCAGGACAGCTTAGAAATGTAAAATGAGAATATTCAAATAAGTAGCATGTGGCTCCAATGAGCCGAACCTGTTAAGAAGGCCATCGTTTTGCCGGATATGAATGAGAGGAGGAGGGAGACATTCCTTCCAAGCCCACAGATACAACAATGATTAATTATGGGTGAGTGTTTAATCAGATATACCATCAATGGATTTGCTAGATAATTTTGTTCAAAAATAAGACGTGTTGTTGAGGAGGATTAATTCCTAGGGCAGGCATAGCAATGCCCTCTGATTTAACTAAACTGCCGGATCTTGAAAAAATGCTGATTGGAGTCAAGATGTGGGAGAGAGGATGAGAAATGAGAAACCACCCAATGTGATCTCTCACTTGGAGACATGCACGGATGACCTTATGAGAAGGCTCTTTCCGTTTATTTGCTAGGGGCTTTTTCTTTTCAGATTATACTCAAATTTACTGTCTTCAAGAAGACCATCAGTTTTGAAGGGAGCACTAAACCAGCAAATAAAACACAAATGGGAATCAACAGCTCAGTGAAAACCACCATGGGCAGAGAGAAATGTCCTGGTTCACTGCACGTTCACGGGTTTAGTTGATTGCACAGGAGTGGTTCCAAGAACAATCAACCAGGTGAAATTCAAGCTGGACATCATAATAGGGGTGTATGTGTGTGTGTGTCTCTCATCTATTTACTTGTGAGCAGTTCACGGGTGTGTAGCTCATCAAGGACAGGCTTGTGGCTTCATGTGTTGCGTGGTGTCTGCTCTTTGTGGTTGTTCCCACCAATTAAGCATTTGTTAATAACTTCCCATCAAAGGCACCACATCTGTTGATCCAACTTGCCAGCCAGGACCTACCTTGTGGTGAAGCCTGGTCCTCCAGGGTATGAACTGCGACTGTACATCCCAGGTTGCACATAACCTTTGCCTGTTGTACCCTCAGGGAAAGACTGCTGTCCCATAAATTGTGGTGAGTTCATGCCAGAGCCACTGCTGGCCACGCTGGGCATCATGGGATTGCCAGCGGTATTTCCTCCAGGACCCATGGGATTTCCAAAAACCTGGAAAGGATCAAGAGGAGGAGAGAGAGTTGGACTAAATCAACAATGTCAAGCTCTACTTTGTGGTCCAGCAAGATGCGAAGAGGGATGAGGTAGGAGATCAGAATCCAGGCAGTTAAAGAATCGGGTGTTTCCATAGACAGTCTAAAGTCCAGAACTTTCTCTTGCATCAGAACTGATTTTTCATCCAGTCCTAGCAGCTTTCCCTGCATAATGCATCTATTAGCAGCCAAGTATACGAGGATGGCTGACAATGCTTCTTCTTACAGAATCTCAACAACTTATCGTAAAAAGGATTTGAGATCAACTGGTTTCTCTTTCATTTTTTTGCGGACTAAGTCAATTCAGGCCTGCAACTCCTAAAAGTATGATGTGCATGAGGGAAAGGCGAGGGGGAAACAGGGAATTTCTCTGGCCTTTAAAAAAAAACCCATAAAATTTACAGGACAGAGAAAACCTAGAGATGACCCCATCCTAGTCAAATGCCTGCTGCCAATATGTCTTCCAAACCTCCAATTTTGTAATCTGCTCAGGCTTTTTAATCTGGAGTAAATAACAACATCTGCTATCGTTACACATCAGTGAATAAAACAACCCAGAAAACAGCTAGAAAGAATGTTAGCAAAGTTGTGCTTCCTGACTTTTTTCAGAAGGGAAGTAAAGGGATAATTTTTACAAATGTTATTTCTCTGAATTCCTTCCGTTTGCAATCGGATGAGACTCGGGTAATTGTGAGATCCAGTTCGATTTAAAGACGTTGTGAAGACTTTTCCTTCCCCACAAGGCCTCAAAGCTAGAAAGAGATCGTTGCGCTGTTTGTGCAAAGCCCAATACCTCCCTCCTCATCAGATGAGACTTCGGTTGAGAATGTTTGGTGATTCCCGGTCAATCTAATATCTCACCAGCAGATGTCAGAAAAAGAGCCAGAGTAATATGAATTAAGGTGCTGGATGGGTTAAGCCCAATGAAGTCCATCTTCAACTCACTGCAGAAACATAATCTCAAACATAATCTCACAACTAGTCCACTTCACAGCTTTGCTGCAGGAAAAATGGAAGGAAGAGCCTCTAAAATGCAAGTTTAGGCTCCTGGAGGAAAAACAGAACATCCGTTTAAATGAACAGCGTTGAATCAACATTCAGCTCAGGCCTGCTCAGACAGAAGTCTCAAATGAATTTAAAGAAACTCGTTTCCCAGGAAAGCATGTTCACCGTGGGAATATTAACTGCTTTTAAGTGTGAAGGAGACCTAATGAACTTGGTGGGAATGCTCAAGAATTGTGCTATTAATTTAAATTGTAAAATCCGCCGGGTACATAGCTGAGTTACACGTGGCTGAATTTTGCATATTGCTTGCTCTCTTTAAAGCTCGCTTTTATAAACAAATAATATTATCTCCTCTTAAACCACAAATGTTTTCAGTTTGTTTTGTGGATTGAGCTTTTGGCTCTACCCAAATGAAACTGTGAAAGCTAATTAGTCTAAAATGCTAAATGTCTCTGTGTTGTTTTCCCTTTACTGTAACTAATTAACATAGCTACTTCCTTTGGAAACTTTCACTTTGTATAGTATGGCCACATTCCTTGCAAAACAGTTGAAGATTGTAATGTACCAGAAGACAGACCTAAAGCTAGTAAATGAGTTTGAGATAAACAAAAATAAAACATCTACGTGGAAAGACTGGTACTACACCTGGAAGTAAACCTTCTCTCTTTATTTATTTTTTTAAACCTGTTCTGTATCAGGAATTGGGATGGGGTGGGGCTTGGCAGGTGAAGTCCCTGGTGTGATTCTTGGTAGATTATCTAACAGCTCTCTCTGCTAACGTGAAACCCCATGGATGGAACTGGAACAGGGGTGGCGGAAGGCTTCACTGGGAATTTTGTCATGTAAATCAGGGGTCCCTAGCCTCCAGGCCTCGAATTACTACCAGGCTACGGCCTGTTTGAAACTGGGCTGCAAGAGAAATGAGCAAGTACACGTGTGTGAAGCACACTCGTGCGAGTAGCGAGCAAGTGCATGGGACGCATGCAAAGCTCCACTCGTGCGAACGGGGCTTCACACACAAGCGTCCTCCCACTTATGCAAGTGGAGCTTCACGCACAAGCATAAGCACCCTCCACTTGCACAAGTGGAGCTGCCGTGCACGAGTGCAAGCACCCTCCGCTGGTGGGTGAAACTCCATTTGCACAAGTGGAGGGTGCGTGCCTGTGGGTGCCACTTGCACAAATGGAGCTGTGCACACCCCCGGGCGCCTGCCACTCACACCGTCCCTCCCGGTGTGCCAGGTCAGGCCGCCAAGCTGTACAGGTTGGGGTCCGCTGATGTAAAAGTCTCCTTTCAGCAGAGGTGGGGAAGTCCCTGTCAACGCCCCCCTCTTTACCAGCCTGACTGGAGCTGCCTTTTGTGGAAAAGCATGCGGGATGTTTATGAAAAAGAAAAACAAGACAAAACAGCCACCACTGGAAAGACGACTTGGGTTGTGAGAAGCCTCCTTTCTCTCAGTGGAGTTTTCCATGAATTGTATTTCTGGGCAGCTGGCTTTAATGATAATTGCTAGTTTGATATTGTTGTTTCCCTGTATTCCTGCATGAATAAGCTTGAAAAGGGGCCTTTTAAGGGCAGCTCGAATATAATTTTAAGTGAAAATCAATTCTCTAGTTCACCCCCTGTGGAAAATAATG
>JANHFO010000002.1:623945-636529 GCA_032468095.1 Pareas carinatus
GTGGAGAATTTTGCTGATTTTGTCTGTGGTGCCTTTGATGTAGGGGAGGAGTGCGATGCCGTTGTCTTGTTCTGTATACACACACACACACACACACACACTCAAAAACATACTAAACATAAAAGTTATTTCCACTCACAGTGTAGGTAGTCCTCAATTTACGAGCACAACTGAGTCCAAAATTTATGTTGCTAAGTGAAACATTTATTATGTGAGTTTGGCCTCATTTTACAAACTTGCTAGTCACAGCTGTTAAGTGAATTATTGCAAATGTTAAGTTAGTAACATTGTTGTTAAGGGAATCTGACTTCCCAATGAACTTTGTTTGTCAGAAGGTCATAAAAGCGGATCACAACAACCATCATAAATATGAACCAGTTGCCAAGCATCTGAATTTTGATCACATGACCATTGGAATACTGCAATGGTCATCAATGTGAAAAATGGTCATACATTGCTTTTTTCAGTGCTGCTGTAACTTTGAACAGTCACTAAATGAAGCGTTGTAAGCTGGGAACTGCCTGTAAATTATAAACATTTTAAAAATATTGTTTTTCTTTGTCTTATTCCTACACCTTAGCCAAAGCTCTTGAGTGATGCATGCTTTACCAAGCACATACCGGTTTCTGCCTCATTTCACCTGAAAGGCGGGCACCCCAACGATTAAAGTGCTTATGTCTGCATATAAACAGTATAATAAGGTAAGTTCTCCTGAAGTTTATTTATAGATGTTTGTTACAAAAACAGTGTGTATGTGAAACCCTGATGGGATCTTTGAGAAAAATAAAGGATTAGGCTCTTTTTGAATTAGGGGGAGGGGAATATACAGGGGAAACATTTATGAGATTCTAATTCCATTTATATTGACAGATTTTGTATCATGCGAGGGTTTGAGCAGGAAACAGTTGAACGTTCTGGCAGTTTAAAAAACCTTCCCTCTCTGGCACTGGAGCATAGCACATTATCCTCCATTCATGATCTGATTCCTTGCCATAATCCCAATAAACATGCAAGAGCAGAAGATGTTCATGTAATGGCTTGCAAAGGAAGCAAGCTTGCTCAGAACCTCCTCACCCCCGCGAATGAGTCATTCGCAGAGATGGCTGGCTGCCCACTGGCTCATTAGGCCACCAGGAACCAGGTTTAGTCACATCCATGCTGCTGATTCATTCTCTATCCAAAAGAGCAGCAACATGGATCCATTTAGATGACTCTCCACGTTCTTCCTTGCACAGGGCATGCAATAATCAAGAACAGGCAAGGGATTTAAAAAGGGAGGGAGAAAAGAAGGGATGGGGAGAGAATGGCACAAACCCTCCACAATTTTGTGACTAACCATTAGCCAGCCAGCCAAGATTCCTGCCACCCTCTTAGCTACCCACCTACCTGACCGATGAGCTGGAGAATCACTGGTTTTTGTCATGTTACTTGGTTCTTTCCTAAATGTTATTATGGAGGGATACAAAGCAGAAGAGTCATTTCCAAAGCAATTTCACCACAATGAAGCTATTATGGATGCATTAAATACAAAAAAATGAATTAAACTTCATTCCTAACAAACAATTGGCATGTAATTTCACATGTTCAGAAGCCTTTGTAGACCTATGGAAATCATGAGTGGGAGGCAGTCACTATAGGTATCCAAAATTGGAATTCTCTTTATCATTTTCCTTATTTTCAATCTCACCTTTATTATCTTTATAAATAACTCAAGGCAGCAAGTATACCTAATACTCCTTCCACCTCCTATTTTCCACACAACAACAATTCTGCGAGGTGATTTGGGCTTAGAGAGAGTGACTGGCCCAAAGTCTCCCAGCCAACCTTCATGCCTAAGGCTGGACTAGAACTCACAGTTTCCTACTTTCTAGATTGGTGCCTTAATGACTAGACCAAATTGGCTGTCATTTTTTGCTCTATGTCATTATAAGGAAAGAAAGTTTATCCTGCTGATTACTTGCTGGTTGCTCCATCACTGGAGGCTTTTAAGAAAAGAGGACATCCATTTGTCTAAAATGGTATACAGTCTCCTGCTTATTAGACTAGAAGACTTCCAAGAGCCATTCCAACTCTGATGATGATGATGATGATGAGGATGAGGAGGAGGAGGAGGAGGAGGAGGAGGAGGAGGAGGAGGAGATGGTGGTGATTATCTACTTCTGCATATGAAACAGCTGCTGTACTATCCCTGCTTGTGTGAGTTTTCCCTATGGAACAGATGTAGGAATGGGTGAGGTTCTTGTCGCTACCTAGACAAAACTGCAAAAGAATGCTTCCTAATGGATTCTAATGGAAAAAAATGTCTTTGGGCGGTTCCGTGGAAAAAAGCCAAGTGCTGTAACTGGCCTGTCTGATCGAGAAACACTTCTTTTGCTAGCTGTCATTGAACAAACAGCGCGAGAAAAATTACCTAGGTTAAAATTTGTGTTTTATGTACTGCTTGATTCTTGGCGACTGTTAGTTGCAGGATGGAGGATCTTAAGACATAAAACGTTTAGAAAAAAAGTTAGGAGACATTCTTTTCCTGGGGTCTTAAAACTGTTTCCAGGAAAACTGGGGAAGCTACGCAAGTCATACAAAGTAAGGAAATATCTGGACAATTGGAATTAATGCAGAAGAAGTTATTTTGAGGGGAAGTGCAATCCCTGAGTCTTGTGTGAAAAACCTGCCTCCATCTATACCTCTTTTCCACATCAAAAATCCTCTGCTGACATGACGACAACTGCTTTAGTTTACCTAAGTGTTTCCTGTCATTGCAAGGTAGCTGTCATCTCCCCAAAATTCCAGCTTTTGGGCATCGTCAGATGCATCTCTCTCTCTTTCCATCCATCCATCCATCCATCCATCTCAATGATCCCAATATGAATTAACCTTCCTGGAGTCATTCATTACTGAACACAAATTGGCTACCCAACCTTTTCAGATCTTCCCATCTTTCAGACAGTTCTCTAGTTAGTATGGTCAATGTTCATGGAGTACAGGAGGTCCAGTCCAAGTTACAAGCTGCCTGCTATTTCTCCTGCCTAAAAAGTTATTCTAATTTAGCTATTGCAGTTGCAACCCATGCATGCTTGCTTACTTACTTGGAAATCAATCGTGTTCAAATGATTGTTAGATACCCTCAAATTATAAGGATACTACTTTACTCCAGGTAAGATTACTTGTCCTGATGCATCTAAAAAGTACCTTTAGATTCCAAGAAGACATCCAGAACCGAACACCACCACCAATCTGGATGAGTTGCAGCTGGTAAGACTTCCATCTGACATATTATTGATCCCAGGCATCCATTCAGCCATTTCATAAACTTACATGGCTTAGATGAAAAACAAAAATGAAGCTAGAAGCCATTTGCAAGCTAGTGATGCCTACTTCTAGTTAATTTTATCCTTTGATTTTAAGTACTGTTGAAGGGGAGGCAAGATAAAGCCGTAAAGGAGTTGAGACGGAAGATCTATCAGGTTCTACAATATCCCAGAAATGATCTCTATTTTGGACCCAAATCTACACAAATCTAAGCACAACCAAAGTCTTACCAGATCTCTTATCCTTAACAGAACCCAGATTGTGACAGTTCCCCTTTTATAAGGTGAAAACCAAAATTCTAATACAGGCAATTAAAAGAGAACCGTTGGAAGAAACCACCTAACTCTGTAGTAGAGGCAATTCACCCCACAGGAAGCTATTTAGAGTCCTTATTTCACTTTCTCACCTGCTAAAAGAAATACCAGTGAAAAGCCAGGCCGGGTAAGCAGAAACTGTATTATCTTAAGCCTCTGAAACTCACTAAAGCAAATAGCTGAATAGCAAATAGCTAGAGTGTATTGTGTTCATGGGTGGATGACAGATTCCAGCAGTGGGAATGAGGAGATTTTTGTTTGTTTTCAGAAAAGGTCCCAGATGACACCCTGCTGTTCCCCAGTGTCGGTCCCAGTTTTTCCCAACCTGGGATAAACACCTAGATAAATATTCCTTGCCTTCTGTAGCTTCCGTCTCCTCTTAGCTTTTTGCCTTTTCTGAAATCCTTTGCCACTGTATACTCTTCAGGTCACTCAAAAGTACAAATGCATGTGTGAGTATTAATTTAATGCAATGTAAGATTTGCCACCCCCTCCTCCTGTTCTGACTCATCTAATTAACAGGTTGTTTAGGTGGGTTGTACACAGGAGCTGTACAAGAAAGAGCAAGAGCTCCGTTTTACAGGCCGAGTTCCCACATTGCGCTGGGCACAGTTAGCTTAACCATGGATTACTGGATAAAATGCAGCAAGCTATTTTGTGCAGGATGCTGTCAAAACAGAATCCACTCCTATTGGCTCACAGTCTAAGTTCACATACCACATTGAACGATGTTTTGTTTAACCCAAGGTTCACTGGAAAAAGCAAACGGCGAGGAAAGAAGCAGCAAGAGGCTAGGTTCACATATAAGGCGAATTTGCAAAGCACAATATGCAAATCACTTATAAACATGCTAGATTGAAAAACACATAAACTACACACACACACACACACACACACACACACAGAGTAACTTATCATGTAAGAACCCCAGCAGTCACTGTCCAGGTCAGAATCCTCTCAAAATGCATATTCTGATTGTAACAATTGGATTTGTTTTATTTTAACGTGTTTATGAGATGCCCAGAACGACTGCTGGGAAAAGAGAGAATTTTAACCATCTGCAGGACAAGGTTGGAATTCCTGTGCACCAAACCACTTTCTGAGAATAACAGAGGAGCTGAAATGATCTTAACCCAGAAGTCTGAAGACACATGTGGAGTTCAATCCAATTTGGCAAATTCAGCAGCCTAGCTGAAGTCATGGGCAGATGATGATGTGTTTCCCAAACAACCTTAGATACTATCAATTATAAATCTACAGGTGACCAGGTAAAAGCCCCAGTAGGGGAGTTTGATGGGAGGGTTTCAGAAGATGCTCTGGAGCTCTCCTCAGTGCCAGGAAGACCATCCAGCTGTTTTTCTCACAATTCCAACTTTATTGAAAACTGCATCATATCCTTTCTTTCTCTCCTCCCTGTGCTCATGCAAAGGGTGCCCTGTCCTAAGGGTTTGGGGTTACTTGCGAGCCTGGCGACCATAAAGAAATAAAAGGGACAACATTAAGGGATTCAAATTGCCATTTCTTATGTGGGATTACACAGCTTTTAGGAAAATGTGAATTAAGGTCTGTTTTGGTTATATCTAAACAAAGCAAAACAAACCCACATGGGTTTCTAAATCTGGACTCGGTTATGGCATGCAGTTAAATTTTAATTGCCTGCTCTCTGGATTTTGGCACTGGTCAAATAAGCAGGAGGAGGGAATGTCCTTGATTTGTGATTTCTCTTCCCCCCTACACACTTTTGTGTGTTTGGGGAGGCCACTTGTTGGGTGGAATGGCTCTCATTTGAACAAAGGGCCCCCTCTGAGGTCCTGTAAGATCTTCCACAAAGCCTTCCTACGGAGCAGTACAAAGCAATTCCAGGGGTTTCTTTTTGGGGGGGTGTTTATTGGATCTGTTCCAACTGGCAAGGGCTGGGTGTGAGAGGCTGAGTTTGGGGGAAATTGTTGGTCTTGGTATGCAGTTTTCTAGGAAAGAGGGGGAGGGCTAGCCCATCCTTTGCAAGGGAGGATCCCAGAGATGATTAAAGCACAGCAAGAAAAAAATATATATTTACTCGGGAGTTCTATAAAATCTCAGAGGGCAAGTCCCTAAGAAGATGAGGATCTAAAAAACAGGGTCTATCCCATAAATAACACGCACACACACACCCGAAAAAAATTCTTCTGATAGAAAGGCAGCCGTCCATCCGTCCATGTTTACTTACAGGAAACTTGGCTGTAAATTTCACCTCTGTGAAATTCAGGGCTAGATAGACTTGCCTAAGCCCAGATTGCATGTTGCAATGAGGAGTTAGCTAGTTCTCAGCCATCCCAAATCACTTTTGCTCTTCTTTGCACCTTTCGAAAAAAGGCAGCAGCCATATCTGAGACCACCCAACTCTAGGTCTTCCTTGTCCCTAGAATGCAAGTGTCAACCAACTATAGGTGGTCCTTGACTTACGGCCACAACTGAGCCCAGCATCCCTGTTGCTAAGGGAGACATTTGAAAAGTGAGTTTCGTTCCATTTTATGACATTATTATTATTGTTGTTGTTGTTGTTGTTGTTGTTGTTGTTGTTATTGTTATTGCCGCAGTTTTTAAGGGAGTCACTGCAGTTTGATAAGTTTGTCATGAGGCTGTGAGGTGAATCTGGCTTCCCCGCTGACTTTCCTTGTCGGACGGTCGCAAAAGGCGATCGCATGACCCCGGGACACAGCAACCGTCATAAAGATGAGTCAGTTGCCAAGCATCTAAATTTTGATCACGTGACCCTGGAAACACTGCAATGGTTATGCGAAAAACAACCCCTTCTTTCCCGTTGTAACTTCGAACGATCACTAAACCGACTGTTGTAAGTTGAGGACTTCCTGTACTTGCCACAGAAGCAACTCTTTATGGGTCCTCTTTATGAATAATGCTGGCTAGGAAGCAAAGAAGAAGCAAAGGCTTCGGGTATGCTCCTTGCTCAAAACTGCTGCATACGGCATGACTCAAAAAGGAAGTGCAACCAGACAAGGAGTGGAAGACTGACTACACCTCCCAGGATCCCTCACCGTTGGCCGTGTCAGCCGGAACGCCTGAGAATTGTAGCTCTGCCACATCAGGAGGGCCAGCGACTTCGTCATTGACCTAAATGTTTGGTTCCTTCCTGTGGACTCAGATCATGGCATATTTCCTTCCTCTGCGTTCAAAACACCTCAGGCAGTGTTGAGTGAAACATAACCGAAGCATATATTTCTGTAGGCCTCACCCAGACAAAGCACCGCCTAGCAGAACAATGCTGGATTTCGCTCGCGAAATTAAAATAGGCTGTCCAAATCGCAGACGTTAATAGTTCCTCCCAACGTCCCCAATACTGGTTAGATCTCACTTTGAGAAGACGGACCAAAACTGGGCACCTAAAGTCCAGGAGTCGGAAAAACTGGGTCAGGATACAGAAAGTAGAGCCCCATAAAGAGTGTCTGAGAAACTGGGTATATTTACCTTCGAAAAGAAAGGTTAAAGGAATATATAATAATACACTTCAGGCATCCAAAAGAGCAGCTCGAATAACAGCCAAGATTGTTCTCCATTGTCCCTGACTGCTTCACATGGAATAACTGTCTTAAGCTACAAGAAGATTCCGGCTGGAATATTGGAATAAACGACCTGATCCTAAGAGCAGTTTCATTACCGGACCAATTAGGAAAGGAGATGCTGGGCATCTCTGAAAAATGCTTTCACTGACTTCTTCCACTGAGCAGAGAATCAGACCCCGATCGCTTAAACGCCCATCCGTTTCACTCTACAGAGCCAGAGTTGGGATTGAGGCTGGCTGATAAAGGTGCGCCCATCGGAGATCCAGACGACTTAAGTGAAGATCTCATTGGAGCAAATTCCCCTTAGCCTCGCTCTGAATCCTTGGCTGCTTGGATGCCCTGCTAATCCAACCCCTTGGGGAGGACGGGGAGCTCCAGCGACGCAGATTTTAGCTGCAAACATCAAGTCTGTGGTGGGTCCAGCTGCACCGTCCGTCCCCCCCTCCTCGCCGCCTGCCTAGCGCCAACGCACTGTGTGTGACACAGCAAGTACTCACACTTATTCTCTGAACGCTGACCCCTCCTCTCCTTCTCCCTCTCTCCCTCTGAATATATTCTGCGGGAAAACGAAAAACAGACTGTTCTGTTCCAGCACTGCTTTTGGGTGTGTGTGTGTGATGGGCTCCTTTTAGGCATTGAGTTGTACCCAGGAGCAAAGAACGTCCTCCTCAGTTTAATCTCTCTCTCTCCCTCTCCTCTCCTCTCCCCTCCTCTACCCCCCCTCTCTCTCACACACACCCTTTCCTTTCCTTTCCAAGCTAAATCCAACCCAGAAAAACTAAACAGCGTGCTTGATTTCTACCTAATTTTACAAAAGGGCATATAAAACAGATTCTAGGCTAGGACTGACTTTTTCTTTCTGGCCTGGTGAAAAATAAACACCATCAATGATGTTCTCGTCGAGCGGAAAAACACCTCCAAATAAAAACTCTTGCCTGGGACAAAACGGCCTTGGATCCGAACAAAACTTACTCTCCTTGCTCTGTGTTCCTACTCCAGGCAGCGATTTCTTCTACTCGCTCCTCTCAAGTCAGCTCCCCCCCATGGGCTCTGAGAGCGAGGCTGGTTTCCGGTTCTTGTCTCGGTTTCCAGACCTTTTTGAATGCTACTGTGACTTCCTCTACTGGAAGGTGAGCTTTCAACTAACCTCAGAGTAGCGACGTGAAGGAAGGCTCTGCAGGGTAAAGACTGAAGGGAAAGCAAAAAGCAGATCCTTTTCACGAATCTATTTCTCTCCAACCTCCTTCTCCATTTGCGCTAGGAAATCATCATCATTGGGGAGATGGGTCTACCTCATCCCAAACGGCCACTTTCCAATGTTTATGGCATAGGCTTGGAGCACTCTATGAGGCTGGATGCCATCCTCTGTGCAAGGTGACAGACAACTTTCTAAACTGAAATAAGATGTGGAGGGTTGCGTCTCGGCTTCCGTGAAGTCCTTCAAGACCTTATGACAAGGCCATGCTTGAAGAGTTGTGGGTTGATGGTAGCCAATAGAAATATTTCTACCTGGCAACACTGAAGCCCTGCCTGTCTTTTTAAGTAGAAGAGTGTTTCCCAACCTTGGTCACTTTAAGACTTCAAGTCCCAAAATCCCCCACACGGTCATGGGCAGTTGAAGTCCACATCTCTTCAAGTTGTCGTAAGTTTGGGAAACACTGGAGTAAAGGGAGTACTTGGGATTTCTGTAACTAACCGCTATTGGAAGACGAAGTTACTTTAGAACAGAGGTCTCCAACCCTGGTCCCTTTAAGGCTTGTAAACCTCAACTTCCAGAATTCCCTAGCCAGCGTGACCGGCTGAGGAATTCTGGGAGTTGAACTCCACAAGCCTTAAAGGGACCAAGGTTGGAGACCTCTGGTTGTGAGCACTGTTTAGCAGAGAGGAACGTGGATGTCGAGAGAAAAGAAACGTCGATCGATGGGAACTTGTGCCCTTCTGTCTTTTTACACAGACTCCCTTTCGCCTAGCTACCATTGCAGGCAAAGCACAGTCCTGGCCCCCACCTCCTGCAAGAAATGGAAGTGGCTAAGAAGAGTTGCATACTGTGCTCACTACCCTGAAGGGAAGGGGAGAGGAAAGGGTTAACAGGCCAGGAAGTGCCTTAGAGGCGCCACTTCCTGCGCCAGGCTCTGGTGGTCCTCCACCCTCCAGAGCGAGGCTGTGGGGGCAGCACTGTGCATGCCTGGGAATGAATGATTGCATGGGGGGCGGCATTTTATTCTTTTCCAAAAAGGGCTCATAGTCATGGGTGTGATCCAGTAACCCCAAGGGATGGAGGAACCCTAACTCCCTTGCTGGAACCCTGCCGTGCTTCTCTGAAGAGTATGGAGAAATTGGTAGGGAGGAGAGTTGGGATCAGCAAAAGAAAAAGAGGAAGAAAGGGAGTTCCCTGGAAGAATCCCAGGCAGAGATTAGCCTTTCTGCTGATTCGGTGCCTCCAGATGTTCTGGGCCAGAAGTCTCCAACCTTGGTCCCTTTTAAAGCTTGTGGACTTCAATTCCCAGAATTCTAGGAGTTGGAAGTCCACAGGGACCAAGCCAAAGGGACCATGGTTGGAGACCTCTGCGTTCTGGACAGCATTCCCACTCCAGCCACCATCCTTGCTCAGCACAGCCTCTGAATGTGGAAGGCACAGTCCAAAGCATTTTTTGGGGAGAGAGAAAAAAGATGCTGGAACTCACATCTTGTTAATCTTTCACTTAAAAAATTACATGTTCAGTTCTTAAACGTAAGAGATAAATTTAATTTATTGTATTTAAGGAAAAAAAAAAAGTGCCGGAACTGCGTTCGGGTGGGTTCTACGACAAAAACAACAACGACAATGGCGCAGCCTGCAAACCCGAAGGGCATCGGCTTCGAAAGGCAGAGTTAAGATCCTTACACAGAACGCTAGGGATTGAACTCATGTAAAACCGCATGGCAGATGGACTGAGGCTGCAACATGCAGGTGAGCTAGGAAACTGGCAATCCTGTAAAGATACAGGAAGGGGGCAGGTAGAGAGTCCTCGCCTTACGACAGTTCATTTCGTGACCATTCAAAGTTACGACAAAAGTGGCTCATGACCTTTTTTCACCCATACGTCCCTTGTAGCATCCCCACGATTAGGCGATCAAAACCCAGATGCTTGGGCAACTGGTTCGTACTTATGACCGCTGCTGTTCCCCATGGTCATGCCTTCAATGGGGAGTAGAAGTCCATAAGCCTTAAAGGGACCACGGTTGGAGACCTCTGGTCCAGAGCACAAACTGTGATTACAATCATAAGATGCATTCATAATCAATAGCTGCACTAGGTCAGAGGTCTCCAACCTTGATCCCTTTAAGGCCGGCAGACCTCAACTCCCAGAATCAAGGGGGAAGCCAGATTCGTTTAACAACCGTGCTGCTAGCTTTTAACAGCTGCAGCAACGGGGGCGCGAAAAGTCAGAAACATGGGGCAAAACCCACTTAATAAATCTCTCGACTTGACCATAGATATGTCGGACTTAATCGTGGCCGTAAGTCGAGGACTACCTGTACAAGGAATAGAAAAGATCCAGCATGTTGACTCAATGTCGTTTTATAGTCCGACTGTAAGCGCTTGACTTTTTTTTTTAGAGAGACGTAAAAAAGAGGCATGCCCTTGCCTTTTTCCTGCCAGACCTGCCTCACTCGTGACAAAACAGGTTCTGGCTGAGAGTGAAGCATTACAGGCTCATCTCCACCTTCTCCCCCAGGAGCTCCGAGTGGCATGAAGTGATTCACCCTCCTTACACTCCGAACAACACGACCCGCAAGGTAGGTCAGGCTGGGCGAGGCGCAGACCAGCAACAGCCTATGCAAATAGCGAAGTCGCCCTGCGAGCTGGGCGGGTCGGTGGGAGATGAACTCCGGTTTCTCCACTCTTAGCCGGGCGGTCTCCCTAGACGGAACATCGCCCTGGCTGTGCGGCTTGGAGAAAGGGGACGGGTCCTGTTCCCCAAAGAACGACCCCCGTGGAGAATTGGGGGAGCTGGACTGAAGGACGCTCATGCTCCCCGACGTCCAACCGCTCCTTCCTCTGCCTCCCAGCTCTACTTGCTAAGCGAAGAGGCTGGTCTCAACAGGCTTGTCAACCGTACAGCCTTATCTAGCAAGCACGGGTGACGCCGGTGTGTGCGGCCCAGGCGACAGCTGCAGCCAAGTCACCTGATCCCAGGAACGAGGAGCCGCCCTCGCCTTGGCACAGACGCAGGCAGTTCCAGCTGAGGGCATGGCTGGCGGTCTGCCACAGTCAGCGAGAAGGGTGCCTGATGGCTGCTCTGCACAAGGAACAGGTTGCAAAAGTTCTCCCTGCGTTTTGCACGGAGGTGCCAGCTTCTGGCAAACTACAAGCCCCAACATGCACTGCATTCTATTCAGTTAGGCAGCTGTGGGGGGGGAAGGTCTGTATGCTTGAGGAAAGGGGCCACGCACAAAATGAGTGGCATCTGAACAGTCCCTGTCCTCTCCCCCCCCCCAAAAAAATGAGCAAAGGACTGGCAGGAGACAATCACCAAGAATAAAGTTTGAATTAAGAAGCTCAATTGTGTTTCTGTGGGCTCAGCAATCAGTCTCAACACTGTTCAGGCACTTGCCTAAATCTGCCAGGTTTTGAGGCAGGATGGATGGAAGACAAGAGCCTTCTCCAGACAGGTAAGTAACACCAGAGGTTTCCTGGCAACAGGTAACCCCAGAACTAAACCCGATAGCCACTGAAAAATCGGAGTGTGTAACTTTTCTTTTGCCTCCTGGTATATCATCCTTAGTTTCCTATATGGGTTGTCGGGATACACACACACACACATATACACACACACTCATCACCACGCAGAACTCAATGGAGACACCACTTTGGTTGAGCCATTATTCAGTCGGGCCCCTGAGAAAATACTACAGTGCCTGTACTCTGTGCGCCTTGCAATCTCAACCTCTTAAAAACTACTACATCACAAAAATGAAAGCCCACCTTTTTAAAAACTTGAGAGGATGGGGGAAGAAGAGGCAGAGGGTATTTTGGGGGAGTATGTGTGTGGGGGGTGTGTGTGGGTTGACGTATCCCCTTCCTTAACAAAAAATATTTCAGCTTCCTTGAAAATAACAAGTAAAATTTAATCCCCTCCCCTCCTTGTGCTTTAACACAGTGGCATTGTGGGAAATTTGACCTAAATGGCAGCATATAAATATCCTGTTCACTTTCCAGAAGGCAAGATGCCAGCTCCTGTCTCGGTGTTCTGTGATCTTATGTGAAGAAATCAGAATCGGAATGTATTTTGCCAAGTGGGTCAGGACACACAAGGAATTTGCCTCCGCTGTACATGCTCTACACCTATCCAGGGAAGCACCCAAACTAGAGCTTTCTGTTTCTCCTGGTCCTCAAAACAAAAATTTTCAGCACCCATCC
>JANHFO010000002.1:649378-660072 GCA_032468095.1 Pareas carinatus
AACTGGAGAAAAGGATAGGAGATCACCCGCCCCATGGCAGCACTGCTGCTTGTCAATAAAACGAGGCAAAACTCACTTAATAACTGCTAAGCAATGGAAATTTGGGCGTCAGTTGTGGTCATAAGACGAGGACTGCCCGTAGAACTGACCAAACATTAGGATGCTTTCTCAACTTTCTACTTTAGCTTCCAACATTATGTAGCGCCCCACTGAGGTCTCCTGGGGTCAGAGCTCCTAGGAAATCAACTCCACAGAAAGACCAGAGCTGCACTTTATTGAGATTGGCTATATTAAAGACAGCCACTTTGGTGTAAGGATCCGGATAAGGCATCAGATTAGGAACCAAGAGACCGTGAGCGCAAGTCCTGCCTTAGTTGGGTGACCTTGAGCCAGTCCCTCTCTCTCATCCCTAGGAAGGAGGCAATGGCAAACTACTCCTGGAACCTTGCCAAGAAAATTACAGGGACTTTTCCAGGCAGTTTCTAAGAATCAGACACAATTGAAGAGGAGGAAAACAACCGCAATAGAACTGTGCAAGTCTGATTGTGCTGCTGTTCCTTCTCCCTCGGTGAATCAGTATCTGCCTGAACCGTTTCCAGATATTGCCTCATCTCCTTTGCCGAGGGAATAGTTCTTGCATATATCGGTCACCCCCTTTACTCCCTACACTCATCTAAGCATTAACCAGACCATCCTCTGATTACTTCTGGAGTCCAGGTAAGACAAAGGGTGGCATTCTGTATTTGAATTCATTATTAAGATAAACCCCGTTTGGCTCACAAGTTAACAAAAGAATACTCAAAGAGTTGCACAGAGTTGCTCTGTGTGTAGTGTGCAGTTTCTGAATTTGCTAGATAAATAAATAAATAATATATACATATATATATTCTTGTTACTGCCCATCAAACTTTCTATGGTCGTATAAACCAAAAAGTGCCTGTTTTGTTTCCTTTTTGGTTTGGCATGAGAAGTGAAACCAGCTTTGGGGCAATCATCCTGCCACCCTGGAACAGGACAGGTCTTCTGCTGATTGCACTTATTTATTTTATTTATTTATTATTTAAATTTCTATACTTGGATTTGTTTGCCAAATGCACAAAGAAACGAGTCTCCCTCTTCTGTGCTAAGTCCTAGTGAGGTTGTTTCTCAACTTTGCCAACTTGTAAGATGCGTGGACTTCAACTCCCAGAGTTCCCCAGTGAAGAGCTGATATGGTGGCAACTCTCTTCTGCGGCCGGCGCAAACGTTGGTGGCATTTGTCCCAAAACAAGATCACAAGTTCACTCGCTTACGTAATGCTGGGAGGGAGCTTTTGAAGGGTGACATGGAAATCGCACGCTTGTAGCAGTACCCGTCCATAATTCACAGATGTGAGATGACAGGGAAGTCAGCAGGATGTTGCAGATTTTCTCTGGAAACCCTTTGCTTTTATCCCTGTCCAGCGCTGTTACTTGGCAGCAAAAACATGTTTGTTATTAACTGTGCTACCTAGCAGAGCATCTCTGATAGCTCACTGCCGGAACCTTTCCACCCAAAGTCCTGAATGCAGACAGACCTTCCTCAAGGAAGCACCTACCTGGACAGGTGGAGTAGAGAAGGCCATTGAAATCAATGTCAAATGTTGACATTGGAAGAGGTGCTGCGGAAAACCCCAAGCAGCAGTTAGTGGTACCAGCCCAGTAAGAAAAGGGGAAGTGGACATGTTTGATTCTCAGTAAAAAACACACACACACTTTTTTAATTATTATGAATCAGCAATTTCTTAGAGATGCTTCAGATGTAGCCTGTGATTGTGTTCATCTAAAGCAGAAGTGCAGCTCTCAGGTTCCTCCTGAAGTTGCAATTTATTTATCATTCTTGAGATAGAAAGGGATGCAAAGAATTACATGGCGATTATAGGTACTGCAATTAATTTGTTTTTAATTACATTTAAATTAAATCCACTTCATTTCTATCCATGTCTTTTGTTTTGGTCCAGCCTATTTTTTAAAAAAAGTATATCCATCAGCATGATGCTCAGAGGCTATGAACAGCGCACGCACGCTCACACACATACCCCCAAAACTCCACAGACCACTAAACTTCAGTTATGTACCTCTATCACTGGGGTTTAACATGCTATCTACATGAAAAATAAGTCAGAACTGCGGACAATTTTGATTCATCATGCATAAGCTATCAACGCTCCTTGAAACTGTTCACTCCTGCCCAGCTTTTTCACCCACTGGGAGGAGCTGCCTTATCCAGGAATTCAAAACGGAGTTTGTGTGCTGCCTAAATTGGGGGCCTTGGGCAAGCCACAAAGAGCAATTCCAGATTTGTTCTTAATTAACAGTTCCTTGGTTAGTAGGGAGCAGAGTTCAATCTGTACAATATGCTACATTTTCAATTCCTAAGTAATGTGGAAATTCCTACCAGCTTAAGGAAGAAATCGGTTAAATGTACAAACAATAAATTGGATTTTTCAAGAAATCCGCCTCATTGTATGCAAACTTGGGTATACTGATAGAAGCGCCAATTCAAACTGCATCTTCTAGATACATTCATGATCCCTGCACAAATAGGATCAAAGTTATTGATTTTTGAAAAGTCAAAAGGGGTATAAGACATATGACTTTCCTATAGATTTGTAAAATACCAAACAACATCTGAACGGACATGAAGAAATATAAAAACTCATAGAGTACCTGGAAGGGAAGCAAAAGCAGCCTTTTTTTGAAAAAAGTACAAAGACTACCTTTTATTGACCACATCCTTGTAAAAAGGAAATTCTAGGAGATGCAAAAGATCAGAAGGTTGGAGAAAGCTGTGCTACAGCATGGTCAGAGAATCACTCCTTTCCCTCCTCGTGTTAATTAATCCGAAATAAAAGTCATCTTCCAATATCTAACATCATGGAAAATAAGACCGCATCTACAAAGGAGTGTGTGTTTGTGCCTTCAAGCCAGCTTCGACTCTTGGTGACTGCCTGGACAAGTCCCTGCAAATTTTTTGGCAAGATTTGAGAACTGGTTTTTGCCTTCTTCTTCCTGGGCGCGCGCGCGCGTGTGTGTGTGTGTGTGTGTGTGTGACTGGCCCAAGGTCAGTCAACTGGCTTTGCGTCTAAGGATCAGGACTAGGACTCACAGCCTCCTGGTTTCTAGCGTGGTGCCTTACCACTACACTTAACTTGGCCCTCTTTGAGAATAGAAGGGACTAATTCTTTCAAATACACCCAAACTTTGGCAGATGAGATTGCTAACTGTGCAATCCATCCCTACAGCTCTGCCTTTAGCAGCAACTTGATTAGTGTTGACTAGTACGGCAATTTTATTCAGTTGCAAGAAAAGCTACAGGGCCAACACAGAGTTTGGAAAAGAGACAGCAGCAACATATATTCATCTCATAGTATCTGTCCTGTCTTTTCTCTCGGGTCAAGATTGAAGGTCTATTTTCCTTTCCATGTACCACCAATGTTATCCTCCTCACAACAAACTTATGAAATAAGTCAAGCTAAAATGAGCAACTGGATAAAAATGCTCAACAAGTTCCGTGCCTGGACCGGAATGAGCTGAGCATCTCCATAAGCTGCATTGGGCACGACACTTTTCAGCATCATACTGAGTTTTTTTCCCAAATGCACACACTGGCAATATGGACCTTACTTTTGCCTGATGGGTGGGCAAACACAGCATGAATGACAGTCACATAAATAGATGGCTATGGATAGTTAAAAGTGGGCACGGTGGGAATTGCATTATGACGGACTGAATATAAAATAAAGAAATGGCAAAGAGTATTGAACAGCGGTCAGCTCTGCATGGCTTGGAAAATTTGTCAAGAGAAAAGTGTGGACTTTTGCTCGTGACTTCCTTAGTCATTATTAGTAGCAATAGTAGTAGACGGCCATCAAATTCCTAAGGACTCTTGATGGTGCACAGATAAGAGATAGGAAGGCTTCTCACCTCTCATCTGTTCATTTATAATCGACAAAACAAGAAAAAACACTATGTCGTAAACAAATGTATATAAATACCGATGAAAAACATTGGTACTCCTCAACTTACAGTTGGTTGCTTAATGACTGTTTGAAGTTGCAACCAATGGGGAAAGGGGGGTTTACAACCAAGTTTTATGACGGTGCTGTTGAAAACCAGAATTTACTAAGAGTTTCCAATACAGTCATATGTTGAGGACGACCAGTAATAGTAACTTAACCAAACTATAACCAAAGCAAGATGAAGTCAAGACCCCATCACTCCATTTTAAGCAGTTTCCAGAAAGCAGTCAGCAAGATATTATTCTCTAGGAGGTTATTTCAAACTAACATTGCTACCACTGAAAAGCAACACCATTCAGCTTCAGATTCCTTGCATACACAAAGGCGGGCACTGCTATAGGCTTTTTTTCCTGAGTAAATCAGACTGGCTGGGATGATTCCAGTGGAAAAATGCAACCCAATACATCACATGAACCTCCCAAATTTCACACAGCCATAGGATACTTCGCAACAATGCTGAGAGACAGACATCCACAATTGCCAAGTCGGTCTAAAACAAACCACGTTATATTTTAGTGCCTACAGTACGTGGACCCAAGTCGTCAAGAAAGCCAGTGAAATGCAGAATCTACTTTCCCCAAACCCATGTCCTTCAGGAAGATCATGCTCATTATTCTGATCCCCATTGGCAGCTTGGTCCATGGTAAAGGATGACACGTTCATCATGTTGCAAGTGTTGCAAGCCATGTTCTTGCAAGTACTAGAGCACATCTTTTGTCCAATGACACCAGGATCCACTTGTCAATGTTTCTACATTCTCAGTTTTGGAATGGACACTATCCGTCCAACTGTACCTCTAAAATAGGCAAAGCATTTAAAATGTGTTCCCCCACCTCCATCTCTTCCCTAAGACTTTACAGGGTGCTAGCATTCAGTCTTTATTTTCCCAGTGCTTTTTTCCACTTTTTTCTTTCCTCAAAGGATAAGCCAAATAAACTGCCCAAGCAGTTTTCTTCACCTATTTCAGTCTATCATTCTTTAATGAATTGCTTTATGCAAAAGAAAGAAGATGCCCTGAGAAAACATTGGAGGAAATGTACTCTCAAGGAAAAAAGGTGCATCCAAAAGAAGCCTCCAAAATGTTTAACTGCTTATATAGCAGCAGTGCCATCCACAGAGTAAAGGATTTGCAGTCTTTTCGCTGAACAGCTTATAGTCCTATGTTCAACAAAAACAGAAGTACGTAGATATCAGCTCCCACAACAATGCAGGAACAGGCCTCGGAAAGCCGTTTTTTAAAGAGCATCGAGATTTGTGATGGCTGCAGACAGACCCAAAGAATGTGAAAGAGAATGAGGTTTGAGGATAGGTTCAAAGGCTGACCCGAAATAGGCATTCTGAGAAGTAGTTTCAGCCATCAGGGCTAGTAAAAGAGAGATAGTACATTTTGGTTTAGGGAAGCAAAAAGAAATTGGTTCACAGACCAAATTCACTATGCATTTGAAACCATAAACCTTCACTTTGCCGAAGTGATTTTCAAAAATGAACAGTTTAAGGCTCACCAAGAACAAAAAAAACCTACTTCGGATAAGGTTGGCTCTCCAAATCCGAAGTTTCTTCCCTGAGACAGCTGTACTTGAAAGATGGCTTGAAAAAACTCCTACAGGCAGAAGAAAAGCTGACTGCCAGATCAGGCCTAGGCGGCCTCCATAATTAAGATAACAAAGCATATTCTGTCTCAGCTGTCAGTGTTGTTTACTGACCTTCCCTTTATGTCCTTAACAGAAGCCTGATCTGCCAAGCACTCTTGTTTACTTACTTGCTCAATTTCATAAGAACTGCTGTTAAGAAGAGACATGGAAATCAAGCCAGGTCATTCTCCAAGTCTTCTGAGAATCCTGCATTCTGCTTCTCTGACTCCTGACTCGGTTCTGCTAGACACAAACTAATGATTCCAAAGAACTCCTAAAGAGAAAAACACCAGAGCAATCTGCCACGGCTATACCACATGATCAACAATCCATACATGGTCAGATGAGCAATCCAGCACTTGACAGCTTTCTACTTTCCCTTCTTCACACACACACAATTTTGGAGAGAGGACCAGCCCTCAAGAGGGTGATTTCCAAACACCATCTCCCTATGGCAAACCGAAGTTGTATAGTCCAATAAACAGATGCATGGTTTAAATGCTGTTGACAGTTTACCTTGGCTCTAAGCCTACACAGCTTGGAGAGGCTAGGGTTTTGTTTCAGAAGGCTAATATCAAAATCCTCCAACAAACAGTTCCCCTGACTTTTAACCAAATAGATTGTCTCCGGTGCTTTGCAAATTAATCCACAAGCCTGCTTTAATAACAGCTATTTTTGATCACTACATTTCTCCTGTTTGTCTTGCAAGGCTTTTAAGCAAACTTATCTGTGCCTGTAAAAGCACACTTACAAGAAAGTAAGTATTGTTGAATACAGCGGTTAATAAACTACTGGATAAATATGCTTAGGATCTTCTTACAAGTTAAGGAGTACAGAACAACACCTAAGAATAATAAGAGCAAGAAAGGCATTTTGCTTCCTGTCACAATGTCATTTACTGAATTATGTCAGAAAGTGTTATCAAAATGTTTTTTTTTAAAATTAAAGAAAACCTTATCGCGGATGTCTACAATGAAAAGCATGCAGGTTGCAGAAGGTTCTTTCAAGGAAATTCTTACATTTCTACCTATGAGATCAGTAAAAAGGCAAAATACTCAAGGAAGCTCACAAAACCCAATTGCTTCATGTATTCCAGAATTTATTCTTGCACTGTTATCATCGCTTATTCTGAGACCGACACGACCCTGGGTTCAAATGTAATGTCTTATTTGGCTGACCTCACCAGTTGATGAAGGCAAGAAGAACTAAGCAGCAAAGTTCTTGCTTGTTTATAATACCCTTTATGTTTGAATTATACCACGATCAAGCATAGAGTTTCAGTCCTTAGGTTAAAAAGCATTATTGCAGGGCAGCAAATATTCCAGACTGTACATTTTATTTATTCTGTCCTTGCATATGAGATGAGTTATGGCTGTCTCATCTTTCACCGATTTTAACAGACCCACTCCGAGTATAACTAAGGTTGGGTTTGTATATTGAGTCATAAAATGGGTTGATTTTGAATTAATCAACACAGTGTGTGAAGCCAGACCCAGTGTATTCTCTACAGGTAGCTCTCAACTTATGACCACAATTGAGCCCAACATGTATGTTGTTAAGCGAGACAGTTCTTAAGTGAATCCTGCCCCATTTTATAACCCTCCTTGTCACAGTTGATGAGTGAATCTGGCTTTCCCATTGACTGCCTGTCAGAAGGACACAAAAGGTGATCACATGAGCCTAGGATGCTGCAGCGGTCACAAATATGAACCAAGCATCCAAATATTGGTCATGTGATCATAGGGAGTGCTGTCACGGTCGCAGGTGTGAAAAATGGCCATAAGCCACTTTTTTCAGTGTGCCATCGTAACTGAACCATCACCAAATGAACAGTTGTAAGTCAAGGACGACTTGTATTCAGCAACATGGTTAACAAAATCATAGTTGTTATCTTACTTATCTAGCATGGCTCACACGTTTTAGATTTATTTTTCTGAATGTCTGAATAACTGCTTTACCTGATCTCATTTTTAGATACTATTGCCTTGTTAATAATGGCCTAGTTACTGTGGTGCATAGTTTTCTTTTACACTTCCTAAAGAATCTGAAGGATGGATGAGGGGTAACGAATTCAGGTGTGCAACTCCTTGTTTGATCATATCACTGGCAATTGTTTGTTCAGCCTAACTGCTCTACTTGCCAAAACAGGGGGGAAAGTCATGTTAGGGTAGAGGAAGACACTGCCACAGAAGTGTCATTCATCTGAATCCAAAACATTAATGCTGCCAATTCTAATTAAGACAAATAAATGTCAGATTTCAATCCTGTAATAGTTCCATCATCAATGCTTCCACAGAACATTGCGTTCCTCCTAGATCATAAGTTTTGATATGTTTTTCTCTCAAATCTAGGATAACTATTCTAGGTTATGGTTTGAGAATTGTCAGGCAACTAGAGAGTCATATTAATGAATTTCTGTTCGGGAAAAACGTAAACCTTTGCCATAAGAGACTCAGACTCGGTTCACACATGACAGTCAGCATAAACTAGGATTATGCTAGACTCCCACACCATGCAACACAAAAAGACAACACGCTTATACTTCAGAGCAACATCTGAAATAGGTCATCAAACAGTATCTGAGGTTTACTTGCCAATAAGGAAAACTTCCTAGCTCAAATCCCACTGAAAAAATCTTATATTTTCCAACAAAAGTCACTATCCTATGATGAGATGAAACTGGTAGCAGCAATGATAATCAAAATGGACATATTGGGCCAGTTTAGATGGCCAAACTTTGTAGAGGACAGATGGCATAATAAAATTTGACAAGTTAAAAACATCATACAGAGCCCACACACATCTTAGGGTCACTAAATCTGGGCTGCTAGCAGCCAAATAGCCACTACATGGCATGACATCGGAGAGACCCAGAAACTTTTGCAACCCACATCTAGGACAGTGATGGCGAACCTATGCCTCTCTGATGGCACATAAGCCGAGTCATCCTAGCATTGGTCCAGAACTGAGCATGCTCAGAAAAGAGTAGTGGCGCCAGGCGATGATGTCAGGGTGCCATGCGCATGCTCAGATAGAGTAGCAATGCCAGGTGATGACATCACAAGCTGAGACTCATTAGTTGCAACTCTTCCGGGCACTCGGTGGCTAAAAGGTCAGCCATCACTGATCTAGGATATCTAGGTAATTAGGAGGACTAATAGAAAGAGAAACAAGCACCTTATCCATTTGCAGGCTGGTAGTCCTTGAGGTATAACAATTCATTTTGTGATTGTTTGAAGTTACAATAGCAATGAAGAAAATGACTTATGACCATCTTTCACGCTTGCTGTTGCATCATCCCCATGTTGTGGTCAAAATTCAAACCCTTCCCAACTGGTTCATATTTATGACGGTTGCAGTGTCCCGGGGGCCATGTGATCCCCTTCTGCGACCTCCTTACAAGCAGAACCAATAGGGAAGCTAGATTCACTCAACAAACGTGTGATTAACATAGTAACTGCCATGATCCACTTAACTGTGGCAAGAAAGGTCATAGAATAGGGCAAGACTCACTTCACTGTTTTGCTTGGGAATGGAAATTTTGGGCTCCATTGTGGTCGTATGTCGAGGACTGTCTGTATGAGCATGAACACACCATGGTGGCCATCTACCTACATGCCGAAGGGCAGTCTTCCCCAACTTAGTATCCTCCCAACAAAACAAACAAGAAAACTCTGAATATAACAGGAGCAGATTGGCTATTCCACAAGTATTTGCCAACTCCAATAATCACTTACACAATAATGCCTTTGTAGACTTTATGATCCTGGCAGAGTTCACTAGTCTTCCTTTATTGAATAAAGAGTTTATTTATTTATTTATTTATTGAGTGGTATTTATAAGTTGCCTCAATTTACACAAATTTTGAGACGTCAGTAGAGATCTTCCGCTGCTTGCAATCATTCACTTAGTGACTGTGCAAAGTTACAACAGCAGTGGAAAAAAGTGACATATGACCAATTTCATGCTTATGATCATTGCAACATGGTCACGTGATCTAAATTCAGATGCTTGGCAACTGGCATGTACTTATGACAGCTGCAGTGTTCCTGGGGTCATGTGAACACCTTTTCTGACCTTCTGACAACAATATCAATGAGGAAGCCAAATTAATTTAACAACGGTGTTACTAACCTAACAACTACAGTAATTCATTTAACAACTGTGGCAAGAAAAGTCGTTAAATGGAGCAAAACTCACTTAACAACTATCTTGCTTAGCCATGAAAATGTTTCACTCAGTTGGGGTTTTTAAGTTGAAGGCTACCTGTAGATCAATATACTATTAAAATGGGACAATTTATGTAAGAATATCAACAAAGCAAACCTACAGACCAAAAGTTCACTGAAATCGTACCAAATTAAAATGACCTCCTCAACATACGGCAGATTGGGGCCATCCATACTTCTGGAGGGGGTGGAATAGGATATAATATGGGGACTTCTGAAGGCCTCTTGCCTGTTCCGCACATCGCAAGAAGGGAAACTCCACCAGCGGTCTCTGGATGTCCAAACTGACTGGACAGATATTATTTCAGTATAGCGTTTCGAGTACAATCCAGTGCTGTGGTGCAATGACCGAGTTTGCATAACACAAGACATTAGGCCAAACCAAGCAAAACGCCCGACTTTGCGCATGATATGGGCGACCCATCTTCTTTGCTGTTTCAATCACAGTGGACTCATAAGAGTTATTTCTCTAGAATCAGAATTCTGAGTCAACGTATACCAGAAGAGTCTGGTAGGTCTGCACGCCCGGAGTCCTTGGAGAGGGGCGGCATGCAAATAGGATAAGTAAATTAGGCTTGAGAAATGAACAACATGGTAAAAGAAAGCAATACAACACCCAAGGAAAACAGCCAGCGACAGGGCAGGACGAGCTTTGCCCAACCTACCAAACCAGCCTGCCTTGGTGTTCCTAAGCGTTGCAATGTCCCTGTTCATTCAAATGTTCACCAAAGGACAGGAGTAACTTCATCTTTGTACTTTTCTGAGAGGGGAGGAGAGAAGAGAGGAGAGGAAGGG
>JANHFO010000002.1:674389-697299 GCA_032468095.1 Pareas carinatus
ATAGATAGATAGATAGATAGATAGATAGATAGATAGATAAATGAAATTAATATTGGCAAGAATGCGGGCATTTGAATATGTGTTAAAAGGAGATATATACTTTAAAGAAAGTCTATTAAATGTTGAAGTTATAAAATTAAGGAGAATAAGGTTAATCAAATTAAAAGCTAAATGTAATGATTTAAAAATAGAAGGTGTCTTGAAATTAGAGAGACTGTTATTTAGTATGTGTCTATAAAGTGTGATAACTTGGAATTTTTAAAGATGTAAAACTGTAAAAGGGAAATGGAAACTGTATGTGGAAATTAGGAATATTCCGATTCACTCTTAAATTGGTAAATGTGGAAATTTAATTAAATTGTAGAAAGGAGATAAATTCAATGTTACATAAATATTAAAGGAATTAGAAACGAAAGAATAAGACGAGGGAGTAAACATGGAACGGGTACAAACTAGATTAAGAGAAGTGGTTCTGTTAATATGAGACTGGATGCTAAAAAGTTATTATTAAAAATAAAATGAGAGAAGAACGAAGCGAACAGGAGGAAGAAGAAACTGGAAGAAGAAGGGAGACAAAAGACAGGAGGAAGGAAATAAAAAAGAAAGGTAGCCAAAGGAGGTAAGGAAGGAGAAAGGGATTGAAAATAAGGGAGTATTAAAGATAAGATATAAAGAAATATGGTATGTTATGAAATCCATAAAACATAAATGAAAAATATGAATGAGATTTATATGAATTGTCAATATGATATATATTGATTGTAAAATTTGGAAAACAATTTCCCCCCTTGTAATATATCTTCTGAGTTGTCATTGATATGTAGGTGTGCCAATGTGAAAAATAAAAAAGATAATAAAAAAACAAGGCCAAAAACAAAGCGGGGGACCTCTTGTGCATCATAATATCTAGCCAAGGCCCATTACAGGAGAGTCACTTCCTCAGATATTGGTCCCTGAAAGTGTTAGAGCTCACAGTGACTTCTCAAATTCTTTCTCCCAATCATGGAATGTTCTTCATATTGGACACCTGTTAACAATCTCGCATTTTGCATCCTTTCTGCTTCTGGATTCTTTTCAATGATAACTCCATGTAAAAGCGCAAGTTAATATATAGATAACTGTCGACAGATACCCTCGGCTCAGGAATGTCTCTATTGATCAATGGATGCCAATGTGCTGTAATGTTGAAGGTGTGGGACTAGGAACAGGAAGATCCAGATTCTGCTCCATCCTGAACCAAGAAAACTCACTAGGTGGTTTTTTTTCAGCCCACATTACCTGCTACAACCAAATATGGGAAGTGCTTTGCATACTGCCTTGAGTCCTGAATAAAAGGCACAATAGAAATCTAATAAATAAATGCATCTCTGTCTACCTCAAGATATTTTTTCTTGCTATTCTATTTTGTGTTGACATTTCTCACACATCTTTTTGCCCTTGTTGTTCCTGCCAGACTTTCATTTGGCCTTGTCCCTGTAACTTTGGGTCTTTTCCCCACATCTTCTCGGGCTCCCTTCTGTAGCTACCAGTGACCAAGATCCAAGTCTAGCATCACCTTTTTCTTCTGAAGAAGGTTGGTTCAGAGTTTGAGAGAATAATGTACCATAAAACAAAGATAGCCAGGGATATGATTCTGGGTCAGTTTGCTCCTTCCTATACTTAGTTTGTCCTCAGAGAGAGCTATGTTAAATAATGATTGTAATAAACTGCCCAGGCAGCTAAGGAACAAAAGAACACCTATTTGACAAGACGATTTTGGAAAATTGCAAGAGAAGGGAGAGCAACCTGAATGCAGCTTGGTTTGATTTCAAGAAGGTATTTGACTCCCTGCCACATGATTGGATAATCAAGTAGAAACATCAGAAGCTTTGTGGAAAGTTTGATGGCACAGTGAAAGACAAAGTAGCTGGTCAATGGTGATAAACCAAGGGTCTCCAAACCCCAGTCCACGGACCGGGATCGGTCTGCAGCATGCCAGCAACTGGTCTGTGCAAATAAGCTAAGCCCCATTCGCAGGATGCAGGCAGTACACAAAACCACACACCCCTCTGGTCCACAGAAAAAAATTTCTCCATGGAACTGCTCCCTGATGACCAATGGTTGGGGACCACTGTGATAGACTATATGTCATTGCAGAATCATTAGTGGTCAATTCAAAGGCACCTTTGCATTGGAACAGCTTACATCCTGTGATGATACCTTTAATATTGTTAAACAACAGCATCCCAGGTCCTTGAGAAAGACTTGATAGGTGGACAAAAATGCCAAATCTGGTCTAAACATCTGGCTGACTGTGTGAACAGCCATAATAATATTAATAATGCTGTATTTTAGAAAGGTAGCATCCTCAAACTTCTCTCATTTAAAATAAGAATCTATTTCATAACCTCAGAATTTTTCACAGTAGCCTACATCTTATATTGTACCATGGTTGATGGACTCAGTCTCCTAGCCTCCATTTCTGTGCTTTATTCTTCTAAATATCGTCACTCTTCTTTCACTGGTCTGTCCCCCATCCCCTGCACAGACCCACCCAGTACCCTTGAGCTATGTGGAATTGCGACTTCCAGCAACTTATCCAGGATGACTGGTGGCCACCCTGCCTGTGAATGACTAGATGTTTCATTGCGCACATCTGGAAAGCACCAGCTTAGGAAGATGTGTTATGCTTTCAAATTCTGCCATTTGTTTGTTCTTCCTAAAGATACATCATTAATTAAGGGGGGAAAATCATTGTTCTTAGAGAATAATAAGCTGAACGGCAATATTTTATTATGTCATATGCTTTGTGGATACTGAAGAGCAGATGTTAAGGGCATGGAGGTATATCCTCCCCTATCCCCTCTCCAATCCCCCCTCAAAAAAATGAAAAAAAGAGAATTAGTCTTCTACTGTAAGCACAATCCAATCCAATATAAATTACCATAGTGTTTAGTTAGCAAAATTACATAAAAAGGAAAGGAACGGGTCGAAATTAGATGAGCATGAGTAAATTTATGCAGTAGTCTATCTTAAATCTTATTACCTATCCCCTGCCAAAGTCTTGATGCTAAATAACAAAACCTCACAACTGCGAAGGTTATTAAAATACTTATCATCAAGCAGAAAGTTGATACAGAAACTGATTCTACAGGAACTGCTTCTACATGGAAGAATAAAATTCTGACATAATTTCATATAAAATCTCTAACAGAAAAGAAGGTGTCTTATGGATTCTATCTCTTATGTGCCACGAGGGAAGAGGTCATGAACCCCGGGGAGTTTGTAATATCGACCCTGTAACTGGCAGGTATACAAGTAGCCCTTGATTTATGACCATCGTGGAGCCTGGAATTACAATCGTATCTTACAGTGGTCATGGCATGGCATCACATAAGCGGACCCAATTTTGAAACGTTTTTCATGGCGGTTGTTAAGGGACTACTGTGGCCGTTAAGTAAATCCATTTTACCCAATGAGCCTTTTTTTTTTGCTGGAAACCGGCAGAAAATGTTGAAAATCGTGGTCCGGAATCTGCGGGATGATGCCAATGTCCATTAAGGTGAGCCAGTTGCCAAGTGCCCAAAATGCGACCACAGGATTGTGGGTGTGGGTGTGAGGCTTTGAAAACGGGTCATAAGTAAGCTTTTGGAGAGGAGTCCATTGCAATTTTATAGCCGTTGAAATTGTGCAGTCGTTAAGCAACTGGTCATAAGTCAAGGATTATCTATAGTAGTTAAAGCATCGTTAAAAACCAGGAGACTGTGAGTTTTAGTCCTGCCTTAGGCATGAAAGTCAGCTGGGTGACTTTGGGTCAGTTTTTTTTCTCTCTCTGTCCTTGGAAGAAAAAGGCGAGAGCAAATACCTTCTGAAAAGCTTGCATCAAAAGATTTGTGTTTGGTAACCAGCAGTTAGTTCAAATTTGGGGCATTAAATTCCAAAATTCAGAAGGCTTTTATCTTTGGCTAGTTTTAATGCCCTCCCAACAGCTGTTTGTACAGTACAGTATGCCACAGCATCCCCTCCAATTTTTCTGAGCTACTTTAAAACGTGTTTCTCTTTTTTATTTTACTTAAGGGTGTGATTTTTGTTTTGTTTATTGGTCTATGACCAACTAAAGACTGATTGGTTGGTTGGTTGGTTGGTTGGTTGGTTGGTTGGTTGGTTGGTTGGTTGGTTGAAACTATACTGCAGTTCAGTTTAAACCTGATAAAGGTTGGATAAAATGATCTGAGAAAGCCCATAAAAAAGGGAACTTTGGCTTAAGGGATTTCGTAAGAAGAGTAATCCCGTAGATAAGCAACACATGGAAGCCAATAATGAAATATTACTAGCCTAAGTTCCGTTTTTACTTCTGGTCATCCCTGTTTCTACCTAAGAGCTACATTTGAGATGCACTCCGGAGTACCAAATATGGAGTTAAGGAATTTGGACTGAACAGGTTTCAGCAACTAAAATTAAACTATGGACCAATCATTGCTCCAAGTAATAGTTGCGCTAAAGCCTTTGTGTGTGATGATATCATAGAACTGCTGTGGCAGTTCGTTGAGCCAGACTACAATGTAAACAGCTCAATTGTCTTCCACAGATCCATCCTTAGTCTGCACCAACACCATCTGGATTCTAAACTTATGGTACATGGAACATTTCATGGGAACGTTATCTGTTGGCACTAAGCAAACGAAATGAATCCCATTAAAACTATATGGTAAGAATCCTTTTCTGAGGAGCTATAAGTTGCATAGTTACCATCAAAATTATCACGCAGGATGAATGACATTTATCAGATATCAGATATCTCCAAGAAAGAATTCAATAAAGCAGGGCATAATAATGCAGCATTTTTTTCAAACTGGCAAATGATCTAAAGGGTTCTCATTCACCACCCACAGTGAACGGGGAAGAGGGAGGAATCCATGGAGCTGATTCTTCTTTTCTGTTGTTTATAGATCTGAAATATTTACATCCACATTTTTACACATAATACTTCATGGCAGCATTCCAGCATAACATGCTTGTCAGAATGGAGGGCAGTGGAGAATATTACAGGATAACCCTTACTTTTAGATTCTAGCTATTTAGATCAAATTATATAACTGCTTTCAACAGAGGGGAAACCCTTACTCCTAATTAATTCCCCCTTGTCAAAGTTGAGTACGCCATTGTAAGACTGGCTGGCACAAATTCATTATCCTACCATACCAATGAATCTTGAAGGTTTACAAAAAGTTGATTCCAAGGTTTAGGAGGGAACACCACCATGTTATGAACTTTGTCAATCTCGTGCCCTTTGGGCTGTTTTGTTTATTTTATTCCCCAAGAATGCCAGCTGGAGGAAACATGCTGCCTGCAGGTATCCCAATGTTGATCTCTGACGGAAATGGTGATTTGAACTCACTCATCCCCAGCTAAAAATTTCTTCAGAATGAACTCTGCCTGAAACCCAAAGGGGCACCGCTCTATGGCCATGAATGAACTCATGGTCCAACTATGTGTAAATTGGCTTCATCTGCTCATGTGATTGATGAGGTGAAAATGATGGTATGTAACCATCAGTAAACCTAACAGACATTACCAAGGCAGAGTGGAGTGGTGGGAATTTTCCTGTGATTGGCTTGGAGTAGAAAACCTTTGGAGCTCTGTCGGTGGTCCTGCCAATTTCTGGCACTTATTTATGCATTGTCCCACCTCCTCCGAGACTTGGTAAACAGATCATCTCTTATTTTGCTGCTAATCCCCACCGACCACCCCCCATGAGGTTCTTAGCAATCACTCATCCTCCACTTAGGAAAGCCTTGCCAGGCATTGTTTCTTTGTGTCCCATATTAGTTTCCAAAACAACATCTGTGAACAAGCAACCTGAATGGCACTGCAGAGCAATCTCTTCTCACAGCTGGCTCTAGCAAGCGAGAAGGAACTGAGGTGCCTCTTACTAACTGCCTAATCCCATTTGTTTTCCCACTTATCTGATCCGCTCTCAAGGCTGCATTTGGCTTCTGTTGCTAGCAATCGTCTTGCTGGATATTTTAGGGAATCACATTGTCTTCAAATTATGCAATTCATGTGCTGCTGCTGGCTGTTTTCAATTTGGCTACTATCGATCCTGAAAGCTTCCAGTCCCCGGGTGTGAAGTTGCCTCAGCTGCATCATGAAGTCACTTGTGCTGAATCTTCACTTTTAAACAAAAGTGGTGCCCAGAATCTGATAGAAACGGTCATGCTTCCGAGCTTGCAAAATATTGTTCATTATGCATTTATTACATTTATATCTCACTTGAAAGTGGTGTGTATTAGTTCACCTCCATTCAGCCTTAGCCTCAGGACCAGCCTTGTGAATTAGGTTTGGGTTGAAACTAATCTAAAGTTATTCAGGAGCACCGAGCTAAGTGGCAGTTTCAACCGGGCAGATATTCCGGTACATGCTTGATTCATCATATCAATCAGAATCAGAATCAGAATCAGAATCAGAATCAGAATCAGAATCAGAATCAGAATCAGAATCAGAATCAGAATCAGAATCGCTTTTAATCAAATCAAGAAGCGAACTCCAAGTGTAGGAAAACCCCGCATGCAAACTGACTTCCCTGCAGACAAGCCCAGGCTCCATTTGGATATATAGAAATGGGTCAATGTAACTCAAAGTATTTATTTACTTCTTTATAATTGAATTTATATACCTCCTAATGTATTGCTCAAAGCACCCATGCAGTTCAGAGAGGGAGCAACACATAAGAGGATAAAAGCTGATCTAATTTCGAGCTGTCTCGGAAAACTCGGGCAAACCTGTCAAAACATCCCAAGCACCAGAGAAGGAGAGAGCCAGAAGAATTCTCCCGCTTTGGACATTCACAGAGACTTTATCGTTTGTTTAAAAGCATCCACCCGGGGGCTGGGGGGGAGAGAGGAAAGAAAAAACCCCGACTTTGTAGGGAGGCAACAGGCAGTTCGGTATACATATGTGAAAATGAAAGAGCACAGACCTCAGCCAGCAGTTGGTCAACTCTTCCCAAAATAGCTGTCTCCATTTGGTCTGCGGAGAGGCAGGCGGCCGGGTGCGGAGCGGATTTGTCCGCCTCCAAATGTGAAACCCTGGACTGCAGATCTGATGTCCTGAAGTAGAGCAAGAGGCTCAGCACCAAAGAAAGTAAAGAGATTCCAGGCAGTCCGGAGTTCAGCAGCAGAGGTACCCGACAGCATCTTTCTCCATCTCCTCCCGTCCTGGGATGTGTGAGGCAAGCAGTCTCCAAGCGGCCAGGAGCAGCCCCTCTCCAGCTCTTCTCTTCTACCACCATTCCTTCCTTCCCTGGCCTGGGAGGCAATAAATAAATAAATACTGAATAAATAAAGCAGGGGTTCTTCCTCTCAGGAGCAGGCGATCCGGGATGCAGGGAAGGGGCACCACCATCCAGAAGACTCCCAGAGCCACTGAAGAAAGGCAGGTAGCAAACCCAAAGGAGGGGGAAAAAAATGAACGTAGAACCAAGTGGTGGGGAAAGGAATGGATGTGTGCGTGTGTGTGTGTGTGTTTTCCCAAAGAGGAGGAGGGGGGGGATCAAACTTCAGAAAAGTTCTTTTGAGAAGACAATTGGATCAAAGTTGCTGTTGTTGCATTTCTCCCTTTAAGCTTCTTTTATTGTTGCTGGTTTGTCCTCCTCCCTCCCTCTTGGTCAGATGGTCAGATCCTGTGTGGAATAGGCAACGGTCTGTGCATGAAGGTCCCCATTAGAGAGAGGTAATTCTCAACTGATTGCACATTGCAGTGTGACTGTTCCTGATTTCTCTGTAACATGACACTCTCTCTCTCTCTCTCACACACACACACACACTCACACACTCACACACTCACACACACACTGTCTCAGATGAGTTGGCTGCACGCTGTTTCCCAAAACAAGCTCTCCTGTTCTCTCGGCAATGATTTATTTATTTATGCAAAACCGCTGGGTGGGATTGGATTTTCAACTCCCGCCTACTGCAAAGCCCACCAGTCCCTAAAGTGCCGTTCATCAGTCCTTTGAAGACGGACTTATGGCAGTCATTTATAGCTGCAAATAAGCCGCAGTAACGGTAAGGGGGCAAGGTTTACGCTGCAGACCCCCGTCTCACAATCATGGACCTGATGAGGTAAAATTACCTGGTCTCATCTGAATCTTCCTTGGGGGTCATAAAAGACCTTAGCATCTTCCCGACTCACTGCTCCAGATAGCCCTGAGATTTTATTTACTGACGCCAACTGAGAAGTAATAAACTTTGGGCCGTGCATCTGCATTTTCAGCCTGATTTTATCCTGAATGGTTTGGTCTTTTGTGCACAGGTTTCAGGCCTCTGCATTCTTTTCGCAGGTTGGCATTTCACACCCATAAAGGAAGTTATTAATCCAAGCGTTAGCATTTAATGAGCAGCATGGAGACCGTAGGATCTGGATTTATGGGACTTTCAGCTGAAATTGGCTTAAACATAGTTTTCAAATAAAACCTGGGTAAGATTAAAGAACAGATTGTCTGTTACACTAATCATGCCGTGGCAAAACTAATTCAGGGTTCACTGAGAAGCAGAGGATCCATAATCCTGCTCCAACAATATGACAATAACTTGTTATTTACATCTTAAAATATATCATAGTTGGTTTATTTAGTTTCCTAGTTTGACTTGTAGATTGATTATTAGTATTCTATGACTGTTCAAATATAGACTGTCCCAAACCTATATATATATATGTAGGTCTAGGTGTGTTCAGGTCTTTTCCTGTGTAGATATTCTCTATCCTACATGGGAAAAGATCCGAACACACCTAGATCTACATACCGGTACCTGTGAAAATCTACAAACACACACACACACACACACATATATATAAAGAATTGTATGGCATGATGAATGTGTTTTGTGACATGTTTTGTCACAAGTGTTTTGACATGTGACATGATTGTATTTTATAACATGACATGAATGTACTTTATGATTATGAATGCACCTAATATGTATACACCATGATGAATGTACTTTATGATAATGAATGTATCTTATGATTGTAATCAGAGTTTATCAATTACAGTCTGTATGTAAGTATAGGGTATGTACACTGGAGACCAATTCCTTGTGTGTCCAGACACGCTTGGCCAATAAAAATTCTAATTCTAATCCTGATACAAAACACTCCAGGTTACTTAATCTTCCTCCACATGATACTTGTGATTTAAAATTCTCCATTTCCCATGCTTTACCAAAGTCACCTTTTACCATAGTGGGTTGACCTGTAACCTGGGCAATAGGCCTCTTGTTAACATGGCTGCTCTTGTGGTTGGAAATTAGGAATATTTTCTACACCAAAAGCAATTCACATACCTGGGGGCAGGGGGGAAGCAAGAGAAGCCTTTACTTACACAAGCAACGGGTCTTAATTGCCACCACTGATTCTTCTCACCTCCTACAGCTCTGCAGTTAACTTGTTCCACTCGAGAAAGCAAAAAATAAAATAAAATATAACCTACTCGGAGGGGCTGAATCAAAGCCTAGCCCACGTGTAGGCAGAGGCAAGGGCTCTTAGTCATCTTGAAGCAACCTTCTGAAGGAGCAGCCCTCCAAAGCATCTTCCCCCATATGCTGACAGCTGCTCTAGCTGCCCCCAGCAGTGACAGCAGGAACTGGGGCCATCTGGCTCCAAGTCATACTAGCCCACAAGAAGTGAGAGCTGCTAGCTTTGGCTGCTTTAAAAGGGAGAAATTTAATGACGGAGGAGGAGGAATCTCTTAATGGATTGCAATCATAATAGCCCTGTAGGATCTCCATGAGCTTCTAAATATCAATTTCTCTGAAACGGAAAGCTTCCTGCTTCGCTTTGGGGCTCCGGAGGGGTATGTACTTGCCAGCATCAGAAAGAAAGAGGATGCCGAGCTGTTCCGTTTTCACAGATACTTACATTCCCCAGAGAGCTCCATTTAATAGTGTGCAGATACTCCCAACTCTTAGTGCCAGTTCGAACTAAGAATAGTAGCTTAGTAGTACTGTAGGAGGAGTGTCGTGTAATCTATGGTAAACACAATTCAGTCTCTTCTGACTAATTTGTTTTATTGAAAAAGCACAAACGTATCCCTTCAATAATATTTGCTAATAATAATACAAAGGTGCTTCCAGACTCCTCTTGAATTTTAGCTGGGTATTCCAGCAGGAATGGTGAGTTTATTGCCTTTTAGAAGTTGCTGGATTACCATCTGCCATAGCCTCAGCTTGTAGGATAAGTGATGAAAGATGCTGGGACATGCCAGCTGCATGCAGAGATCCTCAAGCTCTTTATCCTCTCCTTATTTTTTTTATTCATGATGTATGAACACACACACATTCTTTCTGAGACCTCTGGACAGCTGGAGGGAAGATCCTCCACTACTCAGTGTAGTTCCATAGAGGCAATGTTGGGAGTTGTGTTTGGCTGACTCCAGATGACCTGGTCATCTGTATGGTCTACTGAGGACTTTATCTTGGTCTTCCAGAGTGAAGTCCAAAACCTAAACCATGCTGGCACTAAAGGTAAGTGAGGAACACCACCTGCCTGGGCTGACTGGGGATGATGGGAACCATAGTCCACCATATCTGGTGGGCAAAAAGTCACGAAAAGCTTCTTCCTGAAAAGATAGGCAAGACTTGACTATAGGGTGTTGGTGGGAGATTCAACAGGTGAGCTGTTTTAAGCCAGGGCTCTCCTACTTTGCCAACTTAAGACTTGTGGACTTCAACTCCCAGAATTTCTCATCTGGCCATTCTAGGAGTTGAAGTCCACAAGACTTAAAGTTGCCAAGTCTGAACTTCCTTGCTTAGAAAGGGATGGGTTGACTTACCTTTGGTTTTTCCATAAGTGCTGTGGACGGATCACTCTTCCTCGAGATTAACTTGAAAGGAAGAACCCTCTCCATCACGTTGGACAAAAGAAATCACAACAAATCTGTGAGCTACCAGGTTGTTGCTACTTGGCACTACACCCGTGCTGAACAGGAACTGCCTCTTTTTCTAAAAAGAAATTAGTCCCCATTACATTCTCAGGGGTTCTATGAGGAGAGAAAACCCAAAGCTTTTGAGGAAGTACAAAAAGTTTCTTGGTCTAAACAACTTCAAGTTGGTATAAAAATGCATCTAAAAAGTTGAGATGGAGATTTCCCACACGCCTACGGTAGCAGATGGGCCCAACTTGTGGTACAGCTGGATTTTTTTTTAAGCCTCTTCCCTCTCCTCTTGAAAATGTTGAAGATGACCGGCTGCCTGGGAGCCACAGGGATCCTTGCTATGGGAAAAGGAACATATTTATAGACTGACATAGAAGCAGTACAGGAATATGGTGACATTCTTCACATGCTGAACTGGGCCAGAAAGACCAACATGTATGATTTATCAGCTTCCTTTTTGGGAGGCTTCCCGATGTGGGTGAGAGCAAAAATATATCCTGAATGAAGGCGAATATACGTGTCCCAGGATAATGTTGCACAATACAATCCGGGTTGGTCAGTGGGATCAGAGGTTTTGTCTTCCGAGCTTTTGGACTCCTGCTGGAGCCCACCCACAGGAAACGCGGCACATCCTGGCGGAGACAAGGTCTCTGAGGATTGGATCCTGCAAAAAGATATCTCTCCCCCCCCAAAAATGGGCCTGTTAATTGTGCAAGCGCTGAAGGCACCAGGGTGACCATTACTCTTCCTGGCCCTCTGTAATTTTTGACATTCCTGCAGAAAGCTTGGATTGGTTAATAGCAATAGCACTTGAGATTTATATACTGCTTCATGGTGCTTTACCATTCTCCCTAAGCATTTTACGGAGTCAGCACCTTGCCTCCAACAATCTGGGTCCTCATTTTACCGACCTCGGTAGGCTGGGTCAACCGTGAGCCCCTCAGGCTCGAATTCCTGGCGGTGGGAATGCAGGGTTAGCCTGAAGGACTGCATTCTAACCACTGCGCCGCCACCGCTCCTAAGTAACCTTAAGTAGGTTTAAGTTGGAGTAAATCACCCTTGACTGCTTTGCACAACCCCTTAACTGAACCAGGGCAATGCCTGAATCCAACCAAGCCCAGACCGCTCCTCCAGTTTAATTTAAACCAGCTGGTAACAAATATTCAGAGCGGCCGACGTGATGGTTTTCCAGCTCTGCTGGAGGCTACTGGAGACCAGACGGATACTTCTGCCTCTGGGTCAAAAACTGCAACCCTCTCATGAGCTTGAGCAGGCCTTGAGGGGTGGATTATGATCACTAGGGTAACTGGTGGCAAGCCCTGGGTCCCCAGAAGCAACAGAGGAACTTGGTCTCTTCCTAGTTTGGGAGAAGAGAGGAACGCTGTCCTTGGGACCACAGCCTCCTGCTTCCTTCCTGGCAGGCAGGCTTGAGAGCTGTTGCTGTGGCAACCGTTACTTCACCACCTTTCCTTATTCTTGGATGTGACGGGTTCCCAAACTGACAGCCTTTAAGGGGTGTTGAATCCCTGGCTGGTTCTCCCCGATTCGGCCAGTTCCTCCATGTACTGATGCAGTTGGTGAAGATCCCAACGTCTGTGAAATAGTAGGGAAAGACCTTACACATTGTTCTTCTCTATCTGGGAAGCTGCCACTGTCCTTTTGCACCTGAAAACCATATCCCAGCTGTCACATTGCCCACAGTGTTCACAGGTGATAAACTTGAGGGGACGGTTCCAGATGGGTCAGTGAGAAAAGAATAAGCTGATCTGTTCTCAAAAATTGAGACATGTGCTTCTGTCAGCCTTCCTAATCCTTCAACTCAAAGGATCACCAGAGATCATGGTTTCTCTCAGAGGGCATCCTGGTGCCTGGGTTTCCTTTTGCTTTATGGCACCGCCTCCATCGTCTTTGAGTTGCTGCTTGGATTGACCTCCAGCTTTTCAACCTGTCTCCCCATGGCTTCATTGACCTGATGTTACATTACGTGAATCGCCATTGATTTTTGTTGGCTAACATTGGGGAAGTGATGGTACGGGAGGTCACCTTCAGCTTTTGTACCGGAGAGGGTGTCACAAGGGCCAGAACAATATAAAAGGGCTTTGTTCAAATCTGGGAAAGACAAAAGCCCTAGTGTCACCTTAAAACAGGATGTAATGAAGACGGAGGGATTCAAGGCACCAAGGTTGGCTTTTAGGGGTTTCACCCAGATAGGAAAGCTCCAGTTGTGTGATCTGGAAAGTTGGAAAATCCAGTAAAGTTATTTCAAGAGAGAAAGAGAGAGAACAGTCCATCAAGGGAACAGCCTTTCCTGTGATCTCTGTAAGCTTCCTGACATTCTATCGCCAGAGGAAGGAGCAAACCCTGTCTGGAAGATGTCCCTGAAAGAGGAGCATTGCAGAACAGCCTGGGTCAATCTCACCAGAGATTTTGGACTACTGCCTGTCATCCCTTACCTACTGCCCAGACTGGCTTGACTGAAAGGATTTGGTGTCCTACTGGGGAAAGGCTCCATCTGCTCAATTTAGTTTACATCCTGTATTGGATAATTGCTACCTTTGTGAGCATTGTACAAAGGCACCGAGGTTGGTCAAATTCTAAACGTGTGTCATCCTGAAAGAACACTTTTCTTTCTGGCTGTATATATAAATGTCATTTTAAATTCAGATTGCCAATACACTGAGTCAGTAGCACAGATGTGCCACCAGTAAGAAACCATCTGCAATGCTTCCTCTTGTTATTTAACACCAATTCTAAAATTATAAGCAGCTCTTGCCATGTATCTTGGAAGTCCTGGGATTGTCCTTAAAGACTGTTGATTCTTCATAACTACTTAACTCAGACTAGTGTTACCTTCTAGAACAAACTGAAGAGCTCAAATATTTTCATGTCTAAACTTGTTCTATACTATCTGACTGTCATTTTAAAGTTTCTTCATTAAAACCAAACCAAACTACCAATAATCTTTTTCTTATAGTTAATAGCCAGCAGCTATATTTTATAAAAGCCCTAACTTTTTCAGTAGTTCAGATTTAGTAGTTGAGTTGTCCTCCTGTTCATGATAAATAGAAAAGTTATGTAATTTCTCCCGTGGCAATTAGTGAGAGAAAGGTCAGAGTTAGCTGCAGCTTTCTGTCCTAGAACATTTTGATTTTTTCCATGAGAGGTAACAAGTACAACACTTGCTGTGCTCTGAGCACTCGTTTTGATTAAAGTCCCCTGTAGAACTAAAAGTATTTGTTGCAATACATTTTAACTGTAACTTGGTATCATAAAAGATGTTGTCTTTCATCTGTGCTAAGATTCTGCTGCCATCTAGTGCATCATTAAAACTGAATACATACAATTATGGGAGGATCTGGTCTGCTTCAATAAAATGCTATAACACTTCTTTAAAGTGGCTTTTGGGCTTGACAGAGAGAAGATATCTTGCAGGTCTAGACATCTCCAAAATGTTAAGAACTGTACTGTAGCCCAGATTAGGTATTATTCCTGCAAGGCAGGAACCAAGTTTTCCCTAAACCAGGGGTGTCAAATTCAATTTTGTCACAGGCCACTTTGACTGCTGCTGTGGGAGCCACAATCCACTCTCCCCTGTCCTCCCCCTCACAGCTGCCGGCACCCCCCATGGCCATCAGTGCCCCCTCCCAGCCATTGGTGCTCCCTATAGCAATCAGCATGCTCCCCCGCACCCTATGTGACTGTTGGCACCCCCTGGTGCCTCCCTGTGCTCACCTGGGCCTTCCAGTGGCCTCTTGCGACCCACCCACAGCCTAGCCAAGCTTGCCACGGGTCAGATTGACACGGATCTGACATATATGCCCTAAACTATATGCCTTAAGAACATTTGAGGCAGACTTTCCATTAGTTCTAGCTGTTGGAAAATTTGGGGATGATAACAGGGAATATAGACCAAATCATCCAAAGACCACCATTTTGGGAAAAAGCTGGACTTATGGAAACTGGTAGATAAATGGAAAATGTCCTTGTCATAAGACACAACTCCTCCAGAGATAGAGAACCATTATACTGCTTTGATGCAACTGAGAAATACAAAATAAGAAAACGTGGGTCCGTTATATTACAGTACATAATATCACTAAGTTAGTCTTCTTTAGTCCGTCAGTCCTCCTGATGTTGGACTACAAGCTTCCAGAATTTTTAGCTGCTGACTCTGCTGGCTATCAATCCCTACGTTCCCTTGAAGACAAATTCGAAAAAGTCAGAAATCATCCGGTAGTATCCTTAAAGAATAAAGGTATATTTTTAAAAGACATAGGCTTTCTTGAACTGTAGCTTTCTTTGACAGTTAGCAGACTATTTTGTTAGTCTGAAAAAATACTACCAGACTTATGATTTGGGTGGAACTGTAATTCTCCCTCTGCAACAGTTAAATTGTTCAAAACAGTTGCTCTAGACAGGGGACACACCGAATAAAATCCATGGGGAACTGAATGCAGTACATTATTCTAACAGTTACATAAGAGGACCTACCGAGATGTCATTTCAGGGTCATCCCTTACAAGGTGCATATGCTATTTCATGGTGTGATAACCATGGCACTTCTCAAATTTTTTTTCTCGTAAGCTATCCTGCATGCACACAGCTCAGCTTGACACTGTGGCTTTGTTCTCTGTTCTTGCTGGAGGACAGTTGCTATTAACAGGCTTAAAAATGCATTTGTAATCTTCGCAAAGTCACTTGGCAAGTTGGTAGAAATGCCTTCAAATGGAGAAGGGGGAAAAAAATGCTAAGAAAGCGATCCACATAGGAAATCCCCAAGTGAGACAAGACTTAAAAGCGCAGATTTTCCAAGCTCACACTTTCAGAGGACCCGCTAGTGCCAATGCAGCATTAAGCCTGGACTGGACTAAACACAAATACATTGGAATGATTGAGGTGATCGTATGAAGAAAGAAAGAAATGCAAAGCGTTCTTGGCTTCTCCTCAATCACATCAAACACCATATAATCCAAGCACCTTCGTGCAAATAATAGGTCAAGAACCTTTGAAGATCAATAAACAAGTTACCACTGCTCCTGCATCTCGGCCAAGGACAAACTGAACCATTCTGCTATTTGCAAAGGGAGCACATTTTCGATTTTTTTCAATCTGCAAACCCCATTGGAAAACCAACCCACACATTTGGTTAAATGTATTTTTTTTGCTTCACTTGTGCTGTCTATCCTGAGGGATGGGGGGTGAGTGTCAAATCACAGACAAAGATAAACTTTCTTCCTATGCTACAGTTCAAACAAAAAAAATATTGCTGGAAATATCCAAGCCTTTTGCCCAGGCAGCTGCAGAAATCCCTTCTCGAGGAGTTTTCATCTTAACAGATGACAGTAGTACGCTTTGACAAAAGATTAAACAAACCAGTGGTTTTCAGAAGCTGCAGTTTATGATCTATTTGCTGAAACCTGCATAGGATCACAAGAAGCATCACCTAAAACTTCTTGACATGGCAAAGGGAGAAAATGCCAATTAAATTAGTTTTGTTGTCAAAGCCAACACATTTATAAGCCTGTGTTAAAATGTTTTTCAACACTGAGGGCAAGTTATCAACAGTAGCATCAAATGCTATAGTCTCAATTTGCATCAAACTGCATCATGATGTATTAGTGCCAATTTACACAATTATAGATGTAATTCATGATTATGAATTTTCTTTCTTAAAATAAGAAATTTTCTGTGCTCAATAGCTATTCAACCTTTTTTCAGATTGTATTACTTTTAAGATGCAACAATATTCGAGTACCACTAGTGGTGTAGCAAGGTGTGACAAAACGTGACCAAAAAAAGTGATCAAGTGCACCCACTTACCATACTTTTAATGGGAAACCTGTGCTGTTCCACCCTTCTTCTCCTCGCTTCTATCCCCTTCTCGGACTTGCCCTACAGAATCTTCTCTTCTCCTCTTTAGCCATCGTTTTTTCTCTCCCTTTCCCACCAAAACCGCCTCCTTTTATATCCTTTCCTCTCTCCCCATTTTCTCTTCTTGGCAGGCCACTCTCACCTGATTCTCTCACCCCAATGAAGCTGCTGCTCCTGGGGATAGCAGAGGCAGCCCAGCACATGCCTGGGCTGCGGTGTTGCCGAGGTTCTTGGGCCTGGAATTGCTGTGCTTGGCTCCAGCTGATCGGTGCTTCCAGCACCACTGATCACCTGGAGCCAAACGTGCCGATTCTGCGCCCTCCGCAGAACCTCGGCAATGACAGAGCTACAGGAAACTTTGCCCCAGGTGTGTGCAGGACTGCTGTTGCTTCAGCCCATCTCCCCTACATGCCACGTCTATGCTGTCTGAAACTAGGCAATGTGGATGTCGCGTATCACCGGCCAGGTACTGGTGTACCACCAGTGGTATGCGTACCATGGGTTGAAAAGCCCTGCTATAGAGCATTACAGAAAGACAGAATACTGGATTTGCAGTTCCATGGCAGAAACCTGAAACCCATCCCATTAAAGGCTGACTCCATTAAACGCAGTAGGTAAATGAACCTGTTTTTCAATGCAAGTCTTCCATTGACCAAATAGTTGCCTTGAGATCCAGCTCCTTTGCTTTATGGTTACAGCTAACTACAATCCTTTGGATGACAATTCATAGGATTTGTTATACACTTGCTTCTATTGTTTGGGTCAGGTTTTTACGGTAATTCTGATTAAGGACTACAGAATGACATTTCTGAACATAAAAAGAGGCACAAAGGCACACTAGCTTTAAGAGAAGTACAATTCAACATCCATACTGAATGGTAACAACTCTGCTTCACTGAGCAATTAAGATAGTCCTTATGTACAAGGACACCTTCAGAAGGCTGCGAATGCTTTCAGTGACATTGTCTGGAGAATGAGCGATTTCCAATACAAAAATCAAAGAGGGTTCTTTATACACCAGCTTGGACTTGTCACTAATCCACAATACTGCCTTCCCTGCTCGCAGCATCGAGTCTGCAAAGTTATAGTCTGAAGATCCCCTTATCGAATGTTCATTCCAGGAAGGTGGGATCAGGCTGTCCTGATCTGAGTAATTCACACAACTAAGCCAGCTGGACACACTTTTAAGCCAGAAGGTCAGGCTTTATTGTATAGGCCAAACATATCTCAGTTTGATTTTATTTTAAAACCAAAATAAATAAATCAGGCTGGGAGGTAACAGAGAGATCCAGAATGGAGTTGGCCCAGAAGAGGCAAACCTCCTCCCTCACCCGTCTCTAGTTTTGTCAAAGGCTAGGCAGACCAGCGCATTTCCCCCCCTTTCTTCTTTTGCAGAGCTAAAAGAGCAAACACTGGACCATTGCTTGGAGTAATCATACAACCCCAGCCTCGATGGTAGGAATTGCTTGGAATGTGCTGTTTGCGCAAACAAAGCAACACAGATATATAAAGACTTTGTTCCTCAGGTAGCTCACGCTCTCTGTGTGGCTGGCAGCCCGCACAAGAGGTGGCATGACAGAAGCTACCCAGAATTTAGCCAGATGGAACCCATGCTGGATATATAGCACTGAAGGGAGCAACCAGGAATCTCTCATTTTCTCTGGGCTGTGCATGGTCTGAAAATGATTCAGACGTGCTCTGGAGTTGAAAAAGAACACAGCTCTTCTCGGCTATTCCTCTCCCATCCACCCCCGCTATCTTTTTTCAGAGGTCTATGCAAGCTTGGAAAAGGAGCATCCAACTCATGGAGAATAATGCTCCTCTTAAAGAAGTCACACCTTTGTCTCAAGCTTGTATGCGGAAGCTTGAAAAAAAACATGGCAGGTTTAATGAACAGCAGCAAGTTACTGGGCTCGTGCAAGATTTAAGGCTTCTTGCAAGTGATTTTCAAGGGATGTCCAGTCTTTTGTGTATGTAGTTTTGGAGGTATGAAGCGCTGGTGTGGCACAGGACCATGCCATTTAGAAGCCCAGGAGATCAAAGCAGAACACAGATAGAATGAAAAAAGCAAAACTGCATGTTAAGTCCAGAGCAGGCACTAATGGATGCAGGAGAACATCTTGAGCATCTTTGGCCAAGAACATCTGCCGATGTCCTCAGCCAAAGTAGTGAGGTACATTTTACTGTAGTCAGACAGCAACAGTTACCTGGAAGCCACCACCAGTTCTTGAATGGCTGAAAGGAGCTCAGCCTCAGCTGCAGCCCCTGTCACAAAGGATATGTGTGCTTGCGTTGCACAGTGACGGTTCTTGAGCTCTGGACTTTAGGTGGGTGAGAAGGAACACCAGCACAAGTAAAGCTAATCTAAATTTTCCACTGGGTGCTTCAATTAAGTAGAAATTTCCTGGTTTAGGTGGAATCTCTTCAGCGTTCTTAGAAGAATCTTGTTTAAGATTGAAAAGTATGCAGTGAAAAGCCGAAGAAACGTCCAGTGCCTGGGAAACTTTCGAAAGACACAAGACAGGGATCAACCAAACTGGGCACACTCACAGAATGGATGTTGGGAACTACTTCCCAACTTCTTTGATTCAAGCCCTCGAGTGTAACTGATTTCACTCATCAGAAATGACATGACAGTGCCCAGTGGCATCAAGTGTACCGTGAAAAGATACCATGAGTGGTTTCCTCAATCAGAAGTTCACACAATCCATCCTCTGTTTATAGTTTATGCCTATAATTCTAAGATAACATAGGTATCTTCAGTATAAGCATTTCAGCAAATAACAATGTGGGTGTGTGTCCATATGCACAGAAAACCCTGTGCATAATCGAAACCGTGGCTGAAAAATCATTTGTGACTATATGTCAGTGCCATGATATAAGTGATGATCCAAGTTTCTTCAAATTAAAATATTATACAGGCCAAAAGTGGATTTTCAGACTTTTAAAATCTGTCACTCCCATATACAAAAGTACTTTTTAAAATATTGTTAAACCTCAAAGTAAATGCTGTGAAAGAATTATATCTCCTAAATTATAGGGGTGTAAAACAAAGGTCACACACTTTTGACTAAAATTTGGGGGAAAATGAGTGCTCTGAATATAGGGGGGAGGGAGATTTCTGCTCAAGAGACAGAACAGAATCTCCAATGACACAACTTTTACTGGTGCATAGAATTACAGAGCAAAGAGAGAGCTAAGCATCTATACAGTTTCTTAGCAGGGACATGAGAACCCAATAAACTTTCAGAATTTTTAGGTGTGTTCTTTTCTAAATAAAGAGTCAGAGGCAGAAACTAGGTAAAGCTGAAGGGCCCTATAGTTATGGCTATGGTGACCACGTAAACAAGCGTGTTAGATGCCAATATTCAAACAGGTCCCCATCCCGAATGTGATTTGAATTAGTAAGAGGTTACAATTTGGTAAAACAAGAATCTGAGTCTGTGCTTTGCAGATTATTCTGCTTCCCTCATGAAAAGAAACAAAATTTCCATTAAAAAAACCCTCAGAGTATATCTAGTGCAGACAACGCTAATTGTTAAAAAACAGCAGTTAAAACAGTGTGAGCCCAGATGTTTCAGTGTCAGAGATGTAAGATATTGCCAAAAAGTGATATTGCCACCGAAATCAAGTGCTATGCCAGATCACATGCACCTTGAGTACAACGGGGGATGAAAATCATAATTTGTCACAAAGCAGTGTCAGTTCCAGATTAATTTTGAGATTAAAGTAAAGAATCAGCCATTAATTAGAAGCCACCATACCTTCCACCACACAGAGGTTCCTTTGGAAGGCCAATATTAGTCCCTTCGCAGCTCTCATCCAGGAGCAGTGGAGCAAGGTAAGCCCCAGGGGTTTGTGCAGGAGTGAACCCACACTGCTCCAGAAGATCTGAGCTGCAGCAACACCTTAACACAAATACCCAGACAGGGATTGTTGATGGGGCACTTCTTTTAACAGCAGGAAGAGGTTAATAACAGGCTCCTTAAGTTAGTTTACAAGGTCTATAGTTAAGGACACAGAAAGGAAATGATAGACAGAAACACCACAAACACAGGGCTCTGGGACAGAACTAGATCCAGATGTATCTAAGACAAGCCCTTGAAAGAGTCCAGGTTGAAGGCGGTGTCCAGCAAGCGCTGCAGTTCGGTCAAGTGATTCTTTTTGTTGCCTGTTGCTGGGGCGGCAGCGGGTTCTCGGCCAGCGTACCTAGAGGGAGAAAAGCAGAGGCACAATTGCTTAGTTGCAATTGCTGCTCGTGCTCATTTAGTTATTTAGCGTACTGCAAATCATACATGGTTGAGGCACACTGGCCCAGCGGATAAAGACACTGAGCTTATCGATCGGAAGGTCGGGAATTCAGCAGTTTGAATCCCTAGTGCCGTGTAACAGAGTGAGCACCTGTTACACCTCCCAGCTTCTGCCAACCTAGCGGTTCGAAAGCATGTAAAAATGCAAGTAGAAAAATAGGGAACACTTTGGTGGGAAGGTAACAGCGCTCCGTGCGCCTCAGGCATCTAGTCATGCCGGCCATATGATCACAGGGACGTCTTTGGACAGCGCTGGCTCTTTGGCTTTGAAAGGAGGATGAGTAGCAGTCCTAGAGTCAGGTCGACTAGCAAGCATGTGCAGGGGGAACCTATACCTTTATATGTCATATACATGGACTAGCAATATATATTAACATCTCACCTAGATTCACACTACGTGATAAAATCTAAATGTTAAAAAGATCTGTGTTCAAAGACCAGTGTCTAGGCCATCTAACCATTGAAGTGCAGCATTGTTTATATATATATATATATATATGCCTCATTGATACAGAGTCCTGGCAGACCCCTGTGTGAGGTGTGAATCCTATTCAAGGACGTCCACTGCTGATGTGGTCATTCAAAGCCTGGCACCTCTTTTGTGGGGTCATTTGTCTTCCTACGTCTGGGCGTTCAGGGACTCATTTGGCTTTCCGTTGGAAATCGGTGTTAAATCGTGCTTAAATTGTTAAACTGAGCGGCATGTGCAGGATTTGGGAGGGAGGTATTGGTGCCCCAAAATAAAGCCTGGGCTACTGAAACCCTCTGTGTTAGCCATGTTGCCCCTTTTCCTCGAACAGACTTCTCTGCTCTCACTGGAATTGGACTGATGATGCCAGAACGACTAATATAAAACTTGCCCCTCTATCTGAGCAGCCAAAGAAGCCCCTTACCACACTGGCTTTGCACGGTCAATGGTTGTGCGGAGTCTAGGCTTCACGTAATCATAATATCCTTGGTTTTTGTGCTCTTCTTGACACCAAACCAGGTCTGCATTGGGATATTTGTGGAATTCCTTCAGCAGAAGGTCAAAAGGGAACGGCGACAGCTAGAAAGAAAAGGCCTCAGGTTTAATTATGAATGATTTTCAGCCTTTTACCTTTATAAACAAATTTTAGTAGAATTTTTTTTTAAAAAAGGTCAGTCTGGTTCACAAACTGTGGGGAAATGGAAAAACAAGCATTTAATCCATAAGACACTTATACAGTTTAAAAAAGGGGGGAGGGAGGTTGAGCAATACATCAGAAATGCAAGAAGTTTTTAAGGCCAAGAAAGGACTTTCATTTAGCAGTAAGTTGGGCCTAATCCAAATATTCTGCAGAAAAAGTCAGATAACTCATACTTTAACCTCCATCTTGGCTCATATGCTAGGAAGAGTGAAGAGAAGATTCAGAAGGCCTACTGAAATATTTGCCGCACGAACCTTTTAGGATTCTTTATAGCAGTGGTCACCAGCCTTTTGGAGCTCAGGGACCACCAAATTCATAATTTGAAATCCTGAGGTCCACCAATATGATTTTTTAAAAAGTACATACATTTGTAAAATAATGATATAAAAGGCACCTATTTAATATAACAAAATCAAAAAAGCTTATTTAATTATAACAAAATCATAAGTGCTTATTTAACATAACAAAATCTTTAAAGGTTGTTTAATTGTAGTAAAATTATTAAAGTTAGTTTAATTATTACAAAGTAATTGAAGCTTATTTAAGTAGTATTACACATTTTAGTGTGATATTTTCCAGAGAGAGAGAGAGAGAGAGAGAGAGAGAGAGAGAGAGAGAGAGAGAGAGAGAGAGAGAGAGAGAGAGAGA